>CABIKL010003681.1:0-10615 GCA_902196195.1 Aptinothrips rufus | reverse complement strand
GAGAGAGAGAGAGAGAGAGAGAGAGAGAGAGAGAGAGAGAGAGAGAGATGATCTATTAGTCAGCAGTACCAGCCAATGTGTCATTCATTGCCTGTATACTTTAGACCCAGCGCGCTGATGAAGGAGATTTGAATAGAGACCCCCCATAAACAAATACGTCTCGCATCCGAGAACAATATATGCCAATCCAGACGAGGTGGAAAAAATCCCATCCCTACTATATAAAAACAAAACGAAAACTAAAATCACACGCAGAGGTGACTGAAAGGCGAAAACAACGCTACTTCTTTATCTACGAGGGAGCTCCCTCGTAGATAAAGCATCCATAGGCATTTAAGCTGATTTAAGCGAGCATTCAAGACGCAAAATGACTGATCTTTCAGCCTTAAAAAGCTTAATTCGCAAAAGTTGGCGCAACGTCATCTCAGTAGGTAATAATCAAGAGCCACTGGCATTGCGTGGGTGCGGTGCGGTGCGGTGGCGTATGGCCGCTCAACTCATGAGGCACAATTAACCAGCCGACAAGCAGCAGGTCCCAGCTGGTTTGCACTCGTTTCGTCCATGACTCATTAGGATGGACCGTCAAGAGCCGGAGAGAGGGGAGTTCTAGACTCTGAGTCAAGAATCTGGACTCTAAGACGAGGGGTATACCTATACCACAGCCAAATATTTTGTACAATCATCGTGTGGTATTGCATGCAGTGATTGTACAAGTACTTCTGAGCAATAAAGGCGAAAGTACCAAAACTTTGGCAATAAATGTAATTTTAGCAGGTGTGATTGTGAGCAAATTTTGGGTGATCGTAGGCAATAGGAGCAATGATTTTCATTATAGCCGTACAGTGATTGGAACAAGTGCCAAGTGGTGTACCCCTCGCTCTAAGTACATACTAAGATTGATGTAAACCGCCAACTGACAACGTCTCGTGATTCTTCAGGAGCAAGGCCCTATCCGGTGCCTGGTGCCTACAGCTCTGCGCAGAAAAGTAAATGACTTAGGGGCTGTACATAAATTACGTAAGGCTTTTAGGGGAGGGAGGGGTTCTACACACATCTTACGGTCCCGTACCAAAAACACGGTGAGGTTAGGTTATTCACCTTACGTGGGGCAGAGAGGGAGTCACAAAGCGGCCAATTTTGCCTTACGTAATTTATGGACGACCCCTCATGAACGGCCCCAAAGAGGAGAGGAGTGTGCCCTGTTCGGCCATAGCGACTCACCTTTGGCCCAGCCGGTGAGCACGTTGCCGAGGTAGGCCACCTTGTAGCTGGGGTCGGTCTCCGTGATGACCACTGTGCGGCGGCGGCACAGCTTGCCGAGGCTGATCTTGAGGTTCTTGACGGTGAGCAGCCTGAGGTGGCGGGGCAGGGGCAGCCTCTGGGACAGCGCGGACAGCGAGGAGGACAGCCGGCGCCGACACACCTGCTGGGAGGTGCACCTCGTCTCGTCCAGGTAGCGCAGGGGCCCCAGCAGGCCGGCCACCGGCGTCGCGGGGGGCTTACTGTCCACCTCCTCGTCGTCCTCCTCCTCGGCCACCACGCTCTTGTGGCCCAGGTCCTCGAGGATGTCCTTCTCGCGGCGAGCACCCTCCGGCAGGCTCGTCAGCGTCCTGGACAGCTCCGGGACGTCCTTGAGCCGCCGCGGCTTCGACACGATGTTCGGCACGATCTTCTCCACATACTCCTCCGTCTTGCAGTTGGTCTTGAGGAACTCGAAGATCTGCACCTGGCCGTCAGGCGAGTCGGGCGACACGGGCGAGGTGGGGCAGCCGAGCGACTCCCTGCGAGCAGAGAAACACGTCGTCACGTACGGTACACTCAACACCAAAAGCACTGTTATTGAAATTGTGTTGAACAACACATTTTACAAGTGTTGACAAATTCAATGCATTAAAGTGCGTTGCTCAATACATTTAAAACGCATTGAGAAATTTCACTACTTTAAAAGTGTGCTCATTATTGCACTTAAGTGTGCTGACTTTTGGCACTACATTATCTAAGTAGTGATCAATACATTTAAAACGTGACGATTTCTTTCGATACACTTTTTTGTGTGAAAACTAATGCGGAAAAAATGCGTTGAACTTTTCAGCGCTCTTTGAAGGGGGTTTGAGGGAAACGCATTTTGGGTTTCAACACTATTTTTAAGATGAATTTCAACACACTTTCAATTACAGTGAGTACGTACAAGAGCATAGCAACACAATCAGCACACCAGGATGGTCGAAACCCTGCTTGACGGGCTCAAAGCCGGCGTTTTCTCACACGGGTTTGGTTACTCATATCAAAACATCCCTAAAATTTTCATACGACACAATCCCGACTGCGCTCCGGATCCCCCACACTAGCAGAACACGTTACTCACCAACAGCTCTACATGACGTTTTTTCCTCAATATTGACTCACTTTAACAGCGTCTGCTATGAGCTCACTTGCGACTCGAAGTGCTTATCTTGAGGCTCTAATGAGTAACGTGTTCTGCGGGGGGTCGTCAGTCCCCGCACTAACCGCAGCGTCCTAAAGACACTGTGTTCATCAACAATTCAGCAAACTATTTTCACCCTCTTATTCTCCAACACTATATTCACCGCGCAGAAAAGTCCAAACCAAACCCACATTCTGGGACAACCGAACCCAGACACCAGGGGTTAAAATAATTCTGGGGGACATTTTGAAACCTATTCAAAAACATATTTCGTGGTTTTCAGATCACTTTGGAATAAATATCAAAATGACCGCCAAAAACATTTTTTTTTACCCTTTGATTCTAGGTTGAGATGCCACGGAATCTGGGTGCTTGTTTTTCTGAGCGACACAATGTTCACCCGACATCTTGCCCTACATTCCCGAACACTACAGGGTGGCTGGCCAGCGCCGTTAAGTCTTGAAGTTAGACTAGCCCGGTGACAGCAGGCGAGCGGGTGAGCGGGCGGGCGGGCGCGGTCGGACGTGGCGGGCTAGTATAAACAAAAGATTTCACGGCGCTGGCCAGCCACCCTGTATAATCACTCTACATTATTCACTAGACCTAACACTATAATCACTCTAAATTCACCAAACATTCACCGACACTATATTCACAAACACTTTTTTGGCAACGATAGGGATGCGATATGTCTTAAACACCTCAAAGCCCACGGGAAGTACAGCCTCACTTGAGCAGGCAACCGCAGGCCGGCGCGGTTCATTTCTCGACGACCGTGCTCAGTCCATGCCGAGAGAACAACACTGTGATGCTACCGCGTATCGTATAGCGACTTGAATGAAACCAAGTCTCCGCGCAGACGGCCTTTTATAAGCAGCTTCCGGGCCGATCGCGCGGCAGACTAGGATGAAGATGACACGCGGATAGCGGCGCTATCTAGACTGTGCGACACAAACTCCAACGAAGAGAGACTTTCCCCAAAACGGCCAATCAAACTAATAAGTCCGCAAATCGAATAGATGTCTGTCTTCGGGCGGCGTAGACGTGCTTTTTCGCGGGTATGACTTCACCTTCGGGCTTTGAACAGAACCAATTCGGTAAATTCATGAACAAGGGGCAATGGAAAATTCAACCGATCTTAGTTTTTAAAGCACCTTTTCGGGACTGTCATCAGCTCCACCTCGACGGCGTTGTATAGGGGCATCTCTGCGAGCTCGGCGGGCCGCTGCGCTTACAACACTGTGACCCATACCAACCATAGAATAGGGGAATGTTGAGAGAAAGTATTTTTTCTCTGAATCATCTACACCTTGCAAAGTGACTTCGTGCCATTCGACTCAAGCTGTACATTTACAAATCATGTGTCTCCGGAAATACTGTCGACGGTCTTCGTAAATTTGCAACACTTTTCTTACAGTGCACCTTCAGTCACACACTACCGCCCAAAATCGAACTCACACCCGTGCCCATCCATTCGCTCGAGACTAACCTGTCATAGTAGGCCACAGACGGTTACGGTCCGTGGCCTACCTGCTACGAAAACGCACGTCACTCTATTTGCTGTTTCCAAAGCCACGCAAGTCTCTTGTTACAAACCAATACGTCGTTCTGCGTGCCACACAACCTCGCACACAACCCTTAAAGACTAACGCAGAACGCGGAAATACCAACTTACAATTTCCTCGACTCCACATTTGTTATTACGAAATAAGAGCAATTCAAGATGTTGGGTTGTCGTTTATAGTGACAAATGCACTCTCGACAATCCTGCAAACACGAGGATAATTTTGAAGAACCCTTAAGAACCGTAGTCTGGGGTAAAGTGGGCCGATATTGGGTAAAGTGGACCACCTGTTATTTTGCCGGATTTGAACTGTATTACAAATTTTTGGTAAAATAACAAGTGGTCCACTTTACCCCACTTCGGTCCACTTTACCCCAAACTGCGGAACTGTGCGTGTTTTCATCGTGGATATTTTCGACTTCACCGTCGCTTACGTTCACTTGTACTTCACTTCACCATACTTCACTTCCCAGTAAGTTCACTACTTCAATTTACAGATCGCCACTCACGTTTTCGGTAACAGCGCCTCGCTGCTGAAGCCGCGGTGCTGCAGGGTGAAGCCACCCTGCTTGTTGTTGTTGTTGTTGTTGCCCACGGAGACGAGTGATCCGCTGGAGACGGAGCGCCGCTGGAGCGCATCGCGCTTCTTGTTGTTGCTGCTGCCGATGGTGTTGTTGTTGTTGTTTTTGGCACGCTGCACGAGCGCCCACTCCTGGGGGTTGATCCCTCTCGCCGCTTCGGGCGGCACCACGCCGGGCACGGGGACCATGACGGGCACGGGCACCGCGAGGGGCACTACGCCGGGGACCAGGCCGCCGCTCATGGTGCTACCTCATGGCTAACTGGCTCACAGCCCACTCGGCTCGGCTCGGCTCGGCTCGGCTCGGCTCGGCCCACGAGCAGAAGGGGGCCAGACCGACCCGGTCCACGGGAGGAAGACGCCGAGGCGGAGCGGGCGGCAGCGGCGCCGGCACAGGAATCACTGGAACAGACAAAAAGAGCGCGCTCTCGTCAGAATAATGGAGAAAATCACCCGGGTAATGTCAACCCTGCCATTAGCCAGCGGGCAGGCGGGGGGGGGGCTCTAAGACCGGCGGTTTGGGAGGGGGGAGGAGGGGAAGGGAGTCCATGCCTTGCCCACGATCCTCCGAGAGGGACAGGAGGCGAGCGAAAGGAAGTAGAGTGCAAGTACGCAGTAAGAAGAAATTACAGTCGAAACGAAGATGTGCTGACTGACAGCAGAAAGCAGGAGTCACAGACAAATCCAAAACCCAGATTCTGGGGCAACTCGACCCAGAAACCAATCGTAAAAAATATTTTTTGACGCATTTTGGGACCAATTTTCCAAAACACGTTTCGTGGCTTCGTATGATCATTTTGAAATAGGTCTCAAAATGATCTCCAAGAATATTTTTGTATCCTTGGCTTCTGAGCTGGGGTTTTCCCAGAAGGTGTATTTAAACTGTTCTGCATAATCAGTAAGGGCCCGTCCATTAATACATATCAGAACCATCGGGATGTTGGACAAAGTCGTATCGTCATGTCTATACGGTTCATTTCAGAAAGTTCTCAGCAACGTTCACACCTCATTTCCGCGTTTATCGAAAACGTCCGATGTCGAAGATTACGCGGTTTGCGTATGTTCAGTGCACCCAGAAAGGAATCCTAAGGGCCCATTTTGACCCTCATTGGCGTTAGGCACCTTCGTTCCCTTGTCCCTTGTTACGGGTCATTCACATCTGTTCACATGCTATTAGGCCTACGACACCCGATGACGTCACAAAAACCCTGCTACACTCTCAGACCTTATGAACTTTTTTGTTCATAATGCATAAACAAATTTGTGCAACAATAGACAATGAATAAAATTGTCAATGGCCATGAACAAATTTGTTAATTACCATGAACAAAATGTTAATTACGTATTAACAAAATTGTCAATAACCCTATTGTGGCACAAATTTGACAATATATATTATATTGTGAAAATGTTCATGGTGATCTGAGAGTGTATGCGGCAAACTTCTGAGCACGCGTGCGAAGAGGGCTTTTGTGACGTCATCGCGTGACGTTGACGTGAAACGTCCGCTTAGTGCGACGCGGCGTATGCTTACTAAGCGCCCAAAGCATCCACACATTGACATTCGTTATTTACGGTATGCGACCGCACTCGGCACGTGTGGGCTGAGAGGTAAAAAGTGAGGTTCTTATTACCAATAATAATCCCCCGGCATAGGAAGTGGTCCTTGCAAGGCGTGAAGCACTTGCCGAATATCACACGTCTCGCATGGCCGCTGGCGCCACCTGTCGACGAGTGGCTGACTTAATTACAGATAGAGACTAAGTATGGATCACTCTGGCTTGTTCTGGCCTGACGTAGTCTGGCTCGAGCTAAGCATCTCTGCCTAATAAAACGGCCCGGAGCGCCTGGCGAGGCTCGGATAGGCATCACTGCACAGCACGGCTGCCCGGCTCGGTTGCCTAACCGCATCTCGACAGGCGTTCAGGACCGCTTACATCAAAACGATGAGTAAGACGTCCTATTCTACATTCTCCGCCTGGTATTGCAGTTCTCAAAGTTGCTTTCGACCTTTTAAACAAACCGAAATACTCATGAACTCTAGTAGGTGACTACAAAGAATTTAGTTAGCACCGTTTAAAACGTTCCTTGGGAAATAAAGTTTGTAATAGTAACTACATTCTTTACGCGTACTAACAAGCCTCTAACAAAATGTGGTTATCAAAAAAATGCAGGGGCAACACAGACTCTCCATCTTAGAGTAGATAAATTAATGTAGCAACAACGATCGAAGCAAATTTCTTTATATGCTGATCTCTTTCATGAATACATAAATACGATTTCGTCCATAACAGACTGCTAATAACTTTCTTTATAAACTCTAGATACGGACAGAGTATGTCCATAAGATCCAGAGCGAGAATGAAAAGTGAACAGTAGGCTCACTGTCTTTGGAAATCCGGTAATTTACCATACTTTTTTGTTTGTTAGTAATTTCAAGACTATGGTTACTGCCAATTACTATCGTTTTAAGTTTGGTAATTTTTGGACCGAATGAATGAAACTGTCAGTATTTTCAATAGTAAGCAGAAAACTACCTTAAAAAATATAGGCAAAATTATTACCAGCGAGTTTCTAATACTTAAAAATACAGTGCTGACAGTGTACTCGAAACCGTTCACTCCAACTTCTTGATGTAAATTGTCCTTCTGTTACTAACGATTCAGGCTCAAGCCCAAAAGTCGGTCTTTGAGCGCCTAATTCATGCAAGATAGGCATCGCCGCGCGACACATGTGTCGGGCAGTGTTGCCTACCTGCAACTTCGCAGGCGCTAAGGCCATGCGACCGCAGCTTCCTGCCTCACAGTCCTTCCACGTAGGACAAGATGGTAGCAGCCATCTCGTTTTATCAAACCACCATCTTATTCGTTCACCTTATTCTTTGAGACTAAGTACCATTTAAAAATATACTGATAAAATTTTGACCATTAATTTTCCATGGTAATGACCGTATAATACAGAGTTCTTACAAGGAAAACCTTTCGGGCACTCCTCGTGGCTATCGACATTTCCTTGAAGTCAGGAAAATACCCTTCTATCCTTTTCCTGTCACGACGCTGCACGGTGCGATATTTTAATTCCGCTGATGCAACCAAAAATGAGTCGATCTAAAGTGTGTTTCTAACAAAAAGAAATATTTTGGACGCTCGGTGGGAGTTGCGGCGCTGCACTGCTACTGCAAAGCCGTACATCCCGTCCACAGGTGAGCAAATACTTTAATCGGGCATGCAGGAGCGCCGGGCCGCGCCACGCCACGTCACACCACGCCACGCCCCGCCACGCCCCGCCCCGCCACGCCACGCCGCGCCACGCCACGCCACGCCCCTGCACGTGACAAGAAAGCGGCGAGTCTAGTTAGTGGCTGCCTTGCCTACCTAGAGCAAGGTCAAACAAGACAGTCAGCCAATAAATAAGAACTTCGTCGCAACGAAACTGAAAAGCCGTCCGAGACACATTTGAGAGATAACGGCGTGTAACTTCCTATCTCCAAATGGTCGCGCGTGGCGTGCAAGGGAGGTGCTGGTGCGAACAGCGCACGCTATACAGTCCAAACACAAGAGGAAAGAGCTCTGAAATTTAACGTGCAAACGAAGTATACATACTGATGCCGGCGCCGTCCCACGTTACAATGTTACTCTAGCATGCAATGAGCAAACCGACTGTATTAGTCGGATACCTGCGAGTTCCCATGATTTAATGAAGAGAAGAAGAAGAAGAAGAAGAAGAAGAAGAAGAAGAAGAAGAAGAAGACAGGATGAAATCCACACAAAAATGTCTGCATTGTGATCGAGATTGTAATTTAGAATTTAGTCCAAAATGGCGGCTTGACTATAAATAATAGACTCTACCCCCGAGTATACTACAGACGTACAAAATCGAGCCTTAGACTTCGAGCGTTGGGCCACACTGCCGATCATTCTGCAAGACTCAATCAACGCAACGGTCTGAGAGGGTCTTGATTACACCCCGCCCCGCCCCGCCAGGCCGGGCCCCGCTCCGCCACGCCACGCCACGCCACGCCACTCCGGGGTCACAGGCCGTCCTCCCGCGACTGTCAGCGTCACGGAGCGTCACAGGGCGTAACGAGCCGTGATGAATCGGGTTCAGAGCGTTACCGAGCTGAGCCAGGCCGCGGCCAAACCAATGGCCACGCCACGCCACGCCACTACACTATGACTTTAGCTAAAGAGTTTGGCAAGTTTGGCAGCTATAGCTATAGTAATGGCCCTATTTTGGGCCACTGGCCCTAATTCGAGCCACCCCCTCAAAATCATTTGCTGGCAACGCTCGATTCCAAACGACACGGAAAATTAAAAGTCCACACTGTAAACTCTTAAAATTTTTTGTCAGCTAGGACCTGAAGTAGCCTGCAAAGTAACTTAAAACATAGCTGCTAAAAATCTTAGGTGTCCATGTGTCTACATTCTGCAAATGCCTTAGCTGCTTATTCAGCCAATCTGTTCTCTCCGTGGCGGTGCAGTACCTACATTACATAGCTCTAAGTCCGCATCTCCTTCGTCTGCTTTTCTTGTTTCCTGTAATATTTTGGCGTCACCATAGAAGCTACGCATGGTCAGAACACAAGCGTGTCTCTGTGTACCGTCTTCGCTAGAAGAAGTGATCCCGTCTCGACCTGGGCTCCTTTTGTCGGGCGATCCTTACAAGTCGTGTACGAGTTCGGAGCGCGTTCAGTGCAATTTCTGAATGTACTGCGAGCGCATTCCGAGCGAATTGTGGGCGCATTCCGAACACGTGAGTGCATTTGGCACAAGTTCTGGACGAATTACGAATACGTCAAAACATTCCGGACGAGTTTTGGGGGCATTCCGAACAAGTTGTGGGTGCATTCCGAACATGCAAACACATTCCTGACTGCGGGTGCATTCCGAAAAAGTTGTGGGCGCATTCCGAACACGTAATAAACATTCCGGACTTGTTGCGGGAGCATTCCGAACAAGTTGTGGGTGCGTACGAAACGCGTTTCTGAGTGCTCGTGACACGGCCAGCAATTAGGCCCAAGCTCCCGGAAACTGCGGTGGCAAGCAGATGCGTCCTTCTCATTGTCTGCGCCGCACAGAGCACCACGCGACGCCACGCCACGCCACGCCGAGCCACGCCACGCCACGCCACGCCCAGCCACGCCACGCGCTGCTTATCTCTAGCGCAGTGCGGCTTGTCTCGGCACACACTGCAGGAGACAAGGGCGAGGATCCTTAGGAGAGGAGAGGAGAGGAGAGGAGAGGAGAGGAGAGGAGAGGAGAGGAGCATTCTCGGGATGGAAGTCAGGGCCTAGGGATTAGGAGCAAAAGGCAGAAGGTGCTATTAAAGCAAATGAAGCCCGCGATTACGCGCTGCAGCCCGCAGCCGACAGGTGGAAACCAAAGGGGCGGATCCAGAGTGAGTGAGTGAGTGAGTGAGTGAGTGAGTGAGTGAGTGAGTGAGTGAGTGAGTGAGTGAGTAAGCGAGCGAGTGAATGAGTGAATGAATCAAGGAATGAATGAGACGAATGACACCTTTTCGGATCAGACCGGCTCTGCAGCCAAACGGCTTTTAGGAGGTCCATCCAAGACGCCGCCGCCGGTTGACCTGGTCTGGCCTGAGTTGCATCAGGCTGGGAGTACAGTCACTCACAAAAGAGGGCATCTAAAGTCAGTACAGTCAACTCTTTCGCTCTCTCGTGCTTTGAACTCACAGCCGTGGTGGACGAGGCACGTGCATTCCGTTCCATTCGCTGACTGCGGCGCACCGGTCCTGGAGGTCGTCTCATCCCTCAGAACGATCGTTTATCTCGGAACTTAGGAGACGGTTTCACGCGCGTGTCGCGGCGGGGGCTTGAGAGCGGGCCGGGTAGAGCACGGCACGGCAGGGCAGGGCAGGGCAGGGCAGGAGAGGGGAGGGCAGGGCCGGGCAGCGGCGGGCAGGGCAGGGCAGGGGAGGGCACGGCAGGGCAGGGGAGGGCAGGGCAGGGCAGGAGAGCGGAGGGCAGGGCAGGGCAGGGCAGGGCAGGGCAGGGCCGGGCAGCGGAGGGCAGGGCGCGGCAGGGCAC
>CABIKL010003680.1:0-10617 GCA_902196195.1 Aptinothrips rufus | reverse complement strand
GGCACACCACACAGCGTCATTCACAGGCCCTCTGACTCCGGGTCGAAGGGCGCCGAGCCCTTGAGCAGCACGCGCAGGACGGCCTGGGCCTCCTCCATGTCCATGGCCTCGCCTGCAGCGCCATTCACCGAGGGGTACATAACCTCAAACTTCCTCGTACGAGTCTCAGGAAAGAATTAAAACTAATGTGAAATCACGCCAATTGCGTACACTTAGGTAGCTGTTTGAGACATTTACACAGCGCCTCCTTCGCTGTGACAGCCGTCCGGGCGGTCCTGCTTCGCCAGCGCCCGCGCGTCCGAACCCATCCCAAACCCCGACTGACTGTCAGTCACTGACATGCGGTCAGTGTTTATCAGCGGCTGTGCGCGCTCGCTCGCTCGGCCAGGCGACATCACTGTCAACATTGGCTGCCTGGCCCGGCCCGGCCCGGCCACGCCCGGCGCGCTGGAGACTCGGAACGGAATCATTGTTAACTAAATCTAAGTTGCGCACCACGATGGGACAGGACAGAATGGAAAGGCTCCTTTTTGCCACAGTTAACCGACGAATTTTAATGTCTCTTTCAGTTGATGACTTGGTTTTTGATTTCATGTATCAAAAGCGCCACATTTATGTTTAAATCACAATAAAAATGGAAATTTTCCTTCGACTTGCCTTGATTAGACAGGGTTTCCACATGTCACAAAAGTTCAGAAAATCAGGGAAAACTCAGAGAAATTAAGATGGTCTGAAAAAGTCAGGGGAGGCCAGGGAATCTGACGGCATGTCAGGCAGCTTTGAATTGAATGCACTAAGGCGTGCACAGATCTCTGTGGCAGAGTGGTAGAGTGCTCGAGCTCGAATCTGACGCCGGAGGATGATGGTCTGATGATGGTTCCTATCCCATCCTTCCCATATTTTTCGACACCTCTCTTCGTCCGCCAGTCATTCAAGAGGAGCGGAATAGTCTATTAAATATGTCTCTTCGCCTGCCGCCGCCTGCCTAGAGAGCCTAGAAGGAGAGAGGCGACAACTCTCATGGCTGCTGCTGGCCTAGGATCCAGCTGTGTCTGCTCTACCCCGTACCCTCACCGCGCGCCCAGGTAGCGATAAAGAGCGATAGCGAGGCACTGCGCATGCGCTGTCCTCAGCTGGATGCCAGCGGCCAGCGGCTGCCAGGCCCACATACAACCGCCATGCCAGTTGTCGCCTCTCTCTCATTCCAGGCTCTCTACGCCTGCCGCAGCGGTTGTCACTCACCTTTGTCCAGGAGCACGGAGATGAACTTCTCCCTCGTCATGGCCACCTCGGCGCCGTTCATGGGGTAGCCGAACACGGCGAAGGCCTGGCGCAGCTCGTCCAGGGACACGCCGTACACGGGCTTGTGGTTCACGTACAGCTTCACGAAGTCCGTCGAGTCGAGGGAGTCGCCCGACCGCTTCAGCACCTCACTGACCATGGCGTTGATCTGGAAGTCAGTTCACTGAACTTTGGACGGCAAGTCAATAATAGCTCGAAACAGAAAAACCTAAGCCCTTATTCTCGGACAACCGAACCCGTCTAACCGCAAAGTTTATTTTTCGAGATCATTTTGAAACTTTTCCAGGAAGCTACACTGTAAAAAGTAATACCTGTTTTGGGGAGTCCTTCCCCCCAAAAAGGGATGAAGTAGCACCAGTTTCAAATTTTTTGGGTCTCGGTAGAAGGATTATGTAGAAATGCGTTTTAGAGTGTCCTGATCATTGTGGTATATAGCTCTCAAAATGACCTCCAAAAATTCCAAAACTGGTGTTACTTCAACCATGTTTCTGGGGAAGTGCTCCCCAAAGCAGGTATTATTTTTTACAGTATACCGCACGCGTTTCTTTTAAAATCTCAAAATAATTTTGTTTGTTATGGTTTTGCTAGGTTTTTGGGTTCTACCAAAATCTGGGTTTTGATTACACTTTGTATACTAATTGACTCAAACTTCAGATCTATGCCAGTTGCCCTCCCTATACCTCAAACTGTGACGGGTAGAAGCCGATGGCTCTCATGAGATCGGGCAGCTCGCAGACGGGCAGTCGGTCTGAGATGTGCCGCGGCTCGGTGCTGTGCTTGCCCTGGTGCAGCAGCTGCGCCAAGCAGAACAAGTTCTGCAGCTCGCTGAAGAGCCAGCCATCCCGGCCGCCGTCCACGGACAGCAGCCAGGGCTCCAGCACGGCCTCGGCCGCCTCGTGCAGCACCTCCACCGACCTGGACAAGCAGGGCGGTGTGAGGGACGGACTCATCCAACACTGCACTGCAAAAAATAATACCTGTTTTGGGGAGCTCTTCCCCCAAAACAGGGGTGAAGTAACACCAGTTTCAAAAATTTTGGGCCTCGTTTGGAGGATTATATCAGCGGGTGGAAACCCAGGCGGCCGAGGGGTCAGTCAGTCGGCCTTGATTTGTACGCAGTATTACATGATTACATTGATTACATCAAATTACAAAGAATAAGATCAACAATGGAGCTGAAATTTTAGTGTTTTTGGCCTGTTTATGACAGTTGCAGTAGTGAATGGCTTCGGTAATCATTATTTTCTTTGCAAAACGAAGTAAAATGTCAACATTTCTAAAAAAAAAATTCACAGAAAGTTTGTACACGTGATTACATGACTGACTGACCCCTCGCAGGCGGCTGAGCGTGGGCACAATTTCGTCAAGTTGTCGGCTTTTACCGCAAAATTGGTGCTAACCATTCGAAAGATCTTATTAGTCAATCTATTTTATGTAGGTTCCAATTCGCTATGCAGACCATGAGTGGCGACATTGCCAGGCAGCGGTTATGATGACATTCCTTCAATGAAAATCAGTCCCGCCGGTCTGTCGTCAAAACCTGCGGCCTTGGTTTGGAGGTGATATGACAGTACTCTGCAGCAGAGGATACTCACTCCGGGTTTATCCTCCACATGATGACACTGTGGTCCTGAATCCCGCAAGAGAACACGTACTCCTTGCAGGCCGAGATGACAAAGTTCATGATCTGAGGAGAGGAGGACGCTGAAGTAGTAGGCGGCGGGGGCGGTATGGCGGGCGACTCTCTGGGGCTGTCCATAAATTACTTAAGGCTCTTAGGGGAGGGAGGGGGTCTACACATACCTTGCGGTCCCATACCATAAGCATGGTGAGGTTAGGCGTCGGTTACGAGGGGGCGGGAGGGGGTCCAAAAGCGGCCAATTTTGTCTTAAGTAATTTATGGACGACCCCTCTACTCGCGCGACGCACAGGGGAGAGGCGCGGGATACAAGTACATTGTTTGAGCACAGTCTGCGAGCATCGACTACAATCGAGGTGAATGTAACTGGAAGCGAACTGCCCGCACCAACGAAATTTATATGTCATTATCGCAACGATATCTTTTCTTTGCATCTAAATCGACGCCAAATATCGGCGGGTTGCCAGCATACGGACATCGATTCGACGTTGTTTTAATGCCGACTATCGAAAAATTGCCGTTTACGGAGGCGCTTTGTGGTCGATTTCAAAATTCCAAGCAATATCGTGAGAAGTTTCTCACTGGGGTGCATACCTTGACGGGGTGCCCCATCATGGCGACGTTCCTGTAGGGGTTCCCGTCGGGGGGCAGCACCTGCAGCCCGAGGCGGCGTGTGGTGCTGTAGACTGCGGTGACGGGGGAGGACGGCGTCCAGCCCCCCAGTGTCTGCAGCAGGTCACCAAGGTCACCACCATGTAGCCACTGACCTGCCAGTTGGGCGGGGGGAGCTAGCGTGCCTTGATGATGTTGACGGGCGTGCGGAGGCGGGGACCCTGGGCCGTGCCGCACAGCCGCCGCGTCTGCACGTCGACCAGCTTGTACTTGAACTGCAAGCAGACATGAACAAACCCTTAGGGACAACTCCTTGAAGAAGACCAGAGAAACAACCCCATGGAGCACATAACAGAAAGAACCCCTCCCAGAAAGGCTGTGGTTTCGAATAAACTTGCCATTGACTATGGCGCGGGACTTCGCTGGCAATAAATGTGTCAGCCTGTGGCGCCCGCATGGGTTGGCAAGGGTGGGCGCGCGCCCATCCAACCTCGATCTGGGCCCACTCTGAGATCGGTCCACCAGCAGCTTTGAATGCACAGGAATTTGTCATCGAACGTCAGGGATTTTGAAAATGACGGTCTTGTAACAACCCGGTTGGAAACAAAATGTTCCCTGCCCCTTTTGCCCCTGGAAGGTGGGCGAGCGCCCAGCCAACCTCACGACCCTGCGGGCGCCACTGGTGCCAGCGACCCCCACCCTCACCTAACACTGCCCCTGCCCCTGCCTCCCCTGCAAGCACCCCACCTCAGACGTGGCTATGAGCAGGTCCATCTCGCTCTCCGGTGAGCTCCCCGGGCACCAGGTGAAGGACGTTGGCAACCCTGACTGCTCGATGCGGTCCAGACGCGTCACGAGCAACGTGTTGTTCAGACTGGGGGACACGCAAATATTACTCACTTCACTACTCAGTAACTCACAGGGATGTACAGGGATGTACTGTGGCACAGGGGGGGGGGGGGGGGGGGGGGGGGGGGGGGCCTCCCGGACCGACTCACCTGTGCGCGACGTCGTACTCGACGAGCACGTGGTCCTCGCCGAGGGAGAAGAGCGGCGCGGCGTGGGGCTGCGGCCCGAACAGCACGTCGCGCACGGGCAGCGCGTGCAGCTGCTGCTTGCCCAGGTACACCCAGCGGGCCTTGCCCAGGTTGTCGCAGCGGTACGCCGACACGAAGTTGGCCGTGTCCTGCCGGCAGAGCAAGGTCCAATGTCACCAGATGTACTCCACGTTCCAGAGACTTTCAATGCGAAACACATGGGTGCGTGGGAGTCCAGGGTCGGATCGTTTTAGACTCAGAGAGCAAGAGGAGCGGCGATCTGCTCGAGTCGATTAGAGTGAGACAGAGCGATGTGGTCGGTATGAGGAGCGAGTGAGACAGAGCGATGTGGTCGGTATGAGGAGCGAGTGAGACAGAGCGACACTGCCGGAGATACGCCACGCGGCAGAGCGCGGGGTGTCGGCGAGCAGAGCGCGGGGTAGCGACTGACTCACGCAGTGCGCCAGGAACATGCCGTCCGGAGAGAAGCGCAGGTGCTGGATGGCGTGTCGCGTCTTGTGGAAGGGGCGGGCCAGGACGGGGTGCAGCAGCACGGGGTGCAGCAGGTGCAGGTTGCCGTTGGCCATCCCGCAGGCCAGCGCCAGCCCTGCGCAGCCCTGCCGCCGTCAACCAGAGCACGAACCTCCCCCTCCGTCTCCTCCGGTTCAAATTCATCAGAACTAACCATTCGGGGAGAATTCCAGGGATGTGACTGCGATAGGGTCCATTCCAGATTTGCGCTCGAAGGTGTACGTCACCATGACTTGCTTCGTCTTGAAGTCTATCAGCGAAACGGAACCGTTTGCTCTGCCTATCAAAAGCTGCGACCTTTCATTTCATGCAACACGTTCACGACAGTGAAGACCATAACATTACCTAGTCATCTGCAGCATCGTATGGTTATTTACTGCCCATTCACTTACTTCGCGGTGTGGGTCTGGATGACCGTCACTACGTCCTGATGGTCATGCAGCAGAACACCCAGCTTGTTGGCAAACGACACGAGAACCAGGCGGCCGCTTGCTGTGCCTGTCGACCACAACCGATCGTGTCTGGGGGAGATTCACTTTTTAACAAGACTTACAGTCGGGAATGGGACTGCACTTTAGGCCAGACACCTCGGGAGGATAGGATACTGTCATAAATACATAAATTGAATGAGCGAGCGAGCGCGCGACAGGAAGTCACGTGACCATGCTCCTCCCTCCCACCATTCCAACTCACTCACGATGAGGTCGCGGGCTAGGAACTCTTGTTCCTCAGTCTCTCGCCGGCCGTGACGACTCGACGGGCCGCTAATCAGGAGCGATAAGTCGACACGCTCTTGCACGCCGCGCTGCTCCGCGTCCACGCTGCGCCGCACTGCGAAGCAGACGACGCGACATACGGCCTCAGCCTCGGCCTCAGCTGGACCACCACACCAGGTCATGACCAGGTGCTATCAGGACGCGGCCGGGCCACGGGCTGGCGCCATCCTGCACCTTGCCTATCACGATCCCTTGAAAGTCCAGGATAGGTGGATTTCAAGAAGGCTGTGCTTAAAAGCACACATAAGGACCTTTGAAGTTATCCAACCTATCCTTGGATTTCAAAGAATCGTTTTTAGAGTGATGTGTTTAGTCTCTTCAACGCGAAATGCTCGAAATGTCACCCGGAAAGGGGTAGATGGGGGATGTCAGAGGGATGATTTTGATACAGGACACTCGGGCTCAGAGAGGTTTCGTAACGTAGGGACAGAACTCGGACCTTGCCTTTGTTGTTTTTGTTGTTGTTACGGACGGCTCACCTGTCGGGAACGAGGTGCGGCTGCCGACCCAAGACATGTCGCCGTCCGGAGTGTCCAGCTGGAAGCTGAGGCTCACGATGGCGTCCAGGGCGGCCTGCTGATACCAGTACAGGATGTTCATGTCGTGGTCGTAGAAGCGGATGTGGCCGCGCTTGGTGCCGATCGCCACCATGCTGTGTAATGTAGAGCAGAGCGTCACGTGACATGGCTCTTCTCACTGTTTAAAGAGCAGCATGAAAAGTAGTAAATATGTGAGTACACAAGACTTACTCGTCAGCCTCAGTGACTGCGGTTAGCCCGTCTTTCTCGATACAAAACACCTTTCTGCTAGCTTTAGCGTTGGGAGCGTAAACTGGCGGATCCATCCAAACAACCACGAAACCTACGACAGTAGTCACAGGAAGCCAATAAAACACAACAAACGAAGGAGTTTCATAAGTGTCGATTTGGTCGTACCTTTCGTTGAGATGGTGATAGCGTTGGGGGTCCCTCGCAGGCACACAGAGTCCACCATCTTGCCGGGGCACTTGGTGGTCAGCTCGCCGACCTGGAGGTGCAGGGTGTCGCCCTCCCACGCCAAGAAGGCCACGTTCTTGTCGCAGGTCACCATGAAGAAGGAGGGCGAGTCGGGGTTGAAGCTCACCGAGCGGGCGGGGCCGATGGAGTCTGGGAGCTCGAGCACGGCGTCGGGCCTCGCCCTGAGAGAGAGAGACGGGTTGCCATCGTCAAATGTCATCCAGGTGAAAAGAGAGAGAGAAAGAAGAAGTAGGCATCCGCATGACGAAGACAACAAACGAAGACCGTAGAGTAACGTGGGGACGGTGCCTCTCTCTATATATAAAGTCTCACTAACCTGAGATCTTCGTTCCAGAGCCACAAGAAAACCAACTTGCGTGGACCCTCTGCGACTGCCGCGACGAGCCGACTGTCTGGGCTGATAGCCACAAGACGGTACCCAAGCTCCGGTGGGTTTCCGGGCATGATCCGCTGCAGGGATCTACCCGCCAACAGAAACGAGACCAGTGTGAGGAGTTTAGGATAGGGATGTGCATAATCTGAACTAATATTTCTTTACTTTTCCTTCTCTAAATAAAATAAAAAGTAAATACGCCCCTCGAGCGGAGACCCCGGCGGAGACACATAACGGACCATACCATACCATAGAAGGAGCCATTAACTCCGTGGAGCTATATCGAAACGGTACATTTGACAACAAATGACAATAAGATGTCCAAATTTCAGTCGAAACCCGACAAAAAAATTGATATCGGTGCCGGGGCGTTATCGTTCAGATGTCCTTTCGCTCTGCGTACAGCAACCAGCTACTCACCCATCTCTCAAGTTCCACACGATCACAGAACTAGGCTCGCTCTTGATTCCAGCGTCGGTCGACACCAACCATGCGCCCGTTGGATCAGCTGCGATGGAAGTGACCGCATTTCTCTGTGAGAGAGACAGCCCATATCGTTCACGGCCTGACCTGACACAGCCTGAAGAACAAATCCATGCCAAACTTCCAAGTCGCCTGCTAAAGACTCACATGGCCATGATGCAAAAGTTGACGATGGACTTTGTAGTCGTATAGCACGACCGTATGAGCGTTGGTGTATGCCAACAATCCTTGACCGTCGAAGGATAAATTGAGAACTCGGCCGCCGGGCCGACTCCCAAAGGCCCACTCGGATATCTGTCAAGATAATTTAAAACCAATCTTAGTTAATTTACGCCTCACCTCCAGGAGACGCCTGGTCAGTCTGCTCCAAGAAGTTCTAACTTATCGGTCGCTTTTGTCGTCTACTCTCACTAGCAAACTGACAAAATCAAGAGTCAAATAACAAGATAGTTGGGGAGTTACTGAAGTGAAGGTACAAATGAACACTTGGTTTATGTTTTCTTCTCACGCACAAATGGAGGGACATGAGGGTGCCGCTGCTCGTCGTAGTTGATCTCTATGGCACTGCCGCATGCAGAGGAGTGGATTTGTTCATCAGATATTCGAATACGGCCTTCACGTTCTGAAGTAAACAAGTTTTCCGTCGAGGCATCTTGGCGCGGGGACTTGACGGTGAGGTGCTCTTTTGGTTCCCTTCGAGCCATTTCTTAGAATCACAGTCCGAATCCCCCGAATAATTCTCAACAATTCGCTCCACCGTTAAGTAACAGCGATCTCACTGCGCCAAGAAACAAAGCTTGCCGCCATCGTTGCAAACAGAATTCACGGCAGCTTTGAACGTACAAATATGACGAACGTAGCCGGCCGTGCAAACATCTGAGTGTACAGTCGACCAAAGGCATGGGCGTAATTTATATTCCTTTCACTCAAGTCCTTCGTAAGTCGCTCCCATATGAAATTTTGGCTAAATGATACATTTCGAGGTAAAGCTTAATTTGGCAGCATGGTCCTTCCAATTTCTCTCGATTCCTCTTGGCCAAATCTAGGAATTTGTGGACGTACAGGATTGGTCGATTTTCGCCCAATCGGTTTCGCACAACTAGACTTGTCAGCCAGCTTGTGTAAGCTGCGGGCGGAGACTGTACTTTCGTCGCGTTTACGTGGTAGCTAGTAAGTAATAATGAGGTCGTACTTCTTGAGCTTTGTAATGATTTAACGTTGACTCCGTTCCATCGTCGTCCTGATCGTATTTCAGTAGCGTTAATTTCTTTGTAATCCCAAAGTAAGAAATCACTTCTATAATCCTCGAAAGTATCATGCACATTTGGTGTAGAGCAGTTCAGTCTGTCTGCTGAATTATTTGTAAACAAATAGCTGTGTTGTTGGTAAATACAAGCGTGACAGTTTCTTTTTATCGATATTTCCTTTGAGTCCTCTAGTGTTGATGTTCTTCATCCATCTGTGTGTGAGAAGGAAGTTGTCTAAAAATTAGAAATATTCTGACATAATGTGAAAATCATTTCCATATTTCAATGATGTGGCTTTGCAGCCAGTAGCTACTGTTGGAAACCTCTGTGCCTACGCCAGGAACTTGCTGTCCATTATTTAATTGGCTACAACCATTTCCCCTTTGTATTACTGGAGATTTTCGCTATCAATCCTTGCTCTCGATGCGTTTTTTTGAGGTTGGAATCCCTCTGTTGATGGATGCACCACTTTTCAGTTGTGATCTAATTTGGAATTTCTACTCTTGAGAATTTCATGTTTTTTAATTCTCTCCTGATGTCTGTTCCAATTTTTCTAAAATGCCATAGTGGTGTTTTATGAGTTTACGTATGAGCCGAAACTTAGTTTGCATATGGTCTCATGTATTGTTTGTGTGACATTCAATTAATACGGGCCCTTAAAACCGCATTTCTTCTCAAATTGTTTTCAATATCTGTTTTACATCTTTTTTTTTCGTCTCTTAGGTATCCTGCTTATTAGATCAACATGGCAGATGATGGGATGGATCCTTGTGAATGCATCTGGTCCCAGGAAATGGCAATGCGTCGTTTGTTGTCATTTGTAAGTTTTATAATGAGGTATTTCATTGTGAGAATTTAGTTAAACAGAAAATTAGTTCATGTTTGTGTATTTCAGATACGACAATCTCAGACCCTCTGCACTGACACAGATTGTGTAGACGAATGTAAGTTTTCACATCTGTATTATTATTATAGAGAGCAAAATTCAAGTTTAAATGTATACTTACATCACTCAATATTTAGTTCCAGCTTTACCTGGTGAACAAACTGGAGATAGTGGAACTATGATGATGATGATGGTGTGGTTTGTTGTGGCCATTGGACTGTTCCTTCTGCGACCAAGAGCGCTCCGCGGCAACCCAGACACAAAGCCTGCTGACAATAACAATGGACCTGTGAGTATAATACCGTTGCCATTCTCGTGTGTCCAAGTTAATATGATACGCTGCCTAGTAGGTAGTGCACTTCTTCCTAAAAATATGTTGCGTACTTTTTCTAGGGATCAAGCGGACCACCACCTCCAATGGCAAACTAAAGAATGGTAATGTGATTTTCAAGGAATGATCATCAAGCAATACCATTACCTCCAATGAAACTTCACAATGTTCTGCATAGAATTTGTGTTCTGGGGTGTTATCTGGTTTAGTTCTACATCACCAACTTAGCATCTGAAAAGGTGTTAAGATTTTATCCTGTTGCACTTAATTTTTTTCTGATGTTTTTGTTTTCTATCCAATAGCTTGTTTGAAGCTGTAATGTTTGTTTGTTCTTTTTTCCATATCTTTCTGTTTTTTCCTTTTTTTTTTTATTAAGGCCCCGTT
>CABIKL010003679.1:0-10619 GCA_902196195.1 Aptinothrips rufus | reverse complement strand
GCGTTTTCATGTTTGTTCTGGTATATCGTGACTTCGAGTTGTTGCTGGCAGAGAGAATTAGATACTAAATTACGGAGGTACAAAACAAAAGATTTTAACCGTAACAAACATGGCGGCTCCCAGCACTTAGTATAAAGTCCATTTAATTTCCTTCCAAGCGCAATTTTGTAAAAGAAGAGTGCTTGAAGGATTCCTCAGAGTAGCTGCTTCCGATTGAAATGGCATAAGTGCTGAATCTTTCCCGTGCAATGTCAGACAACGTGTGAAACTGTAGTGTTCGGTTCTTGCCCCATTGGAGAGTGTTCGATTCTTCCCCGAACTGACCCTACTTGTCATTAGATTTCACACTGTTCATCCTAATGGTTAGGGCGAAGTCTTCGCCTTCTTCTGAAGGCATTTCTGTCTCTGAATTTTCTTAGTAAGTCGCCTCTTTCCTCGTGCTCTGCTGTAGGGGAGGCGTATTTTATAAGGGTGCTAGCGGAGTTATTATGTGGAGTTCGTGTGTGTGCGAGTGACATGCAAGGGCAGTGATCTCTCTCGCACTCACACGTTCCCCCCCATAGGAGCGGGACTTCTTAGAAGATATCGATGAGTCGCGGCTGCAGTAATCGCAGCCCGCGTGCCTGACTGCGCTGGACCGGGCGGCAGGGGGGGGGGGGGGGGGGGGGGGGGGGGGGGGGGCTGCAGTGAAGGGGCCGGCTACGAGATGCGTCACGCGGACCACCCGTCTCAATCGCTCCCGATGACGTCATTCGGATTCCTCTGGTCTGGAGACTGCAGCCCAGGGGTGCGGGTGGGGAATGATAGGCCCGCGGGCCCCAAAGGCAGGATGTCCAGCAACCGGGAAATCCGAAAGAAACGGGAAGTATTACCAACTAAAAACGTGGTAAAGTTACCACTTTAGATGTAGCAGTGTCCTTAATTATACGTAGAACAACACTACTAACTGGGCAATCTAAGTGTCCTGACAGTGGAACAAACGTTCACGTCCCTTCCTGCTTGTTCTTCGTGGAACAACACTAATTAGCTCGAACGATATACTACTTAGCAGCTTAATGATTGGAACGTCTGTGGACGCTTTTCCTTTAACACGCTTTGCGCTAGAGCTCCCAGGACTTTGAAAATTTGGTAGTCATACCCTGGCGACCAGACTGCAAAGCGTTACGTGCATGCCAAGGTGTTCCTTTGATTGTTGGTGGGGTTTTGATATAAAGTTGTCAGGAGCGTTCGTAGGTTTGGAAGCACACTGCCGTGGAATGAGCGTAACGAGTGATGCTCGTTGTCTCTCTCGCGCTGCTGTACTTGACTCTGACTTCGTGACTGGCCTGCTCCTGGTGCGGCGCCCCACTCCAGCACGTCTCTGCCCGACACCAGCACGGGCCGGGCCGGGGAGACAATGAACGCAGTCGGGCAGTGATCTGCTTTCTCCGCCGGAAATCGGCCGCTTGGATGTAATCTGTCACCGCTTGTCACGCTCCACCCCCTTCTTTCCCCCCTCCACGCGCCTGCCCAGATCGTCCGGACTGCAGCTCTCGAGGGGCAGAATTAACCTCGAAATTTCTCACACCGGACAGCAATCTCTCATACCGGTCGACTGCTGGTGATCTCGTGTACGGGTGCCAACATTCGATTGTGCGTTAAGTTTATGATAATTTCACCCAATCGAAATATCCTTCCGTGGTCAAAATTGCTGCGTGGAGAGACTCTGTGATGCTTCTGGTCCTCGGGTGTGCACTTCTGACTTCTCTTGAAATCTGTGCTGCGCTTGAGACAGCATAATCTTGCATGTCTTCTGAATAAGTGGGAGTACATCTATAACGAAGGGCCCGATTGCGCTTGGATGTATCTCGTACCCCCTCCCACTGGGCTATCCCTGCCTTAAACTTCGGTTTAAAGCTCGCGGAAGAGTTAAAGGCAGTGTTCCCACATGTCAGGGAAGTCAGGGCAATGTCTAAGATATTGAGATGGTCTGGTAAAGTGAAGGATTCTGACGACATGTCAATGTCATAACACTAACTACTATTAAATCAGCTCGGTTATTTCGCCCATTATAATTTTCTGGTAGAATACCAGCATCAGAGTGGACTAATAACCTAAACTGACCGTGATGATAAGACGTATTGTGTCTGTGGACTGCATTTGAAATGGCCTGCAGATCTGTTCCCAACTCATTCCCATGGCTGTTGGCTAAGCGCTCTGACCCAGCGCAGCCCAGCCCAGCCCTGGTCTGGATGCCCGCGGCTGTCATGGTGAGTCCAGCGGGGCGAGCAGAACACGCAGCGGCTCGAAGCTTGAAAATAAAAGACGACATAACTGGGCGGAGGACCAATAACCGCTGAAACAATAAGTGCTGTTATTCTAGGAAGGGGATTTGGTGCGGCTTCACTGGCTGCCCAACATTGCACTCGGAGAAATGTATTCTTGAATTACAATGCGAGGATTGTCTTCAAATTAGACAACAATTGCACAGATTCGTTAAAATTTGCATTGCATCTGTGAAAAACTTCATAAAGTAATCGAGAAATCATTTCCCTGGGCGTCTGTCTGTGACCTCAGCAGTGGAGGCCACAGCCCTGGCCTGGCTGACCTAGTGCTCGGCCTGTGTACCGTCAAACAATGTCTGAGTGAGTTCTTATCTCCGTAGATTCGGGTGTAATTTTAGGACGGCGTTCACAGTACCCAAGGCGTGGCGTGGCGTGGCGTGGCGTGGCGTGGCGTATGGCGTGGCGGGCTGTGGGCGGCACTGCCCTCCTCCCACGCCCCACATGTACCACGTATCCCATGTACTGCGCTCGCACTGTGCAGCAGCAGGGGCGGACTGCGAAACGTGCGAGAGTGATGGAGTCTCATTAAGTTTGTGTGACTGCGAGAGAGACGGGCAGGCAGCTCCAATCGCGCTCGATACGACTGCATCTCCATCTCACTCGCACGCGCAGTGCCAGTCTCCCCACAATGAGCGAAGCGGTGGTTGTCTCCGCGGGAAGATGTTTGTTTTACTGGTCGGTGTCGTTCGCCGTATATTTCTACCCTGTCCTGGCACTGCCATTTTCTCACATACGATTTCTATGTGATACGTACGAATTTGAGCAGCGGTATCACGTACTCACGAAGTCGTTGTAACAGACGATCTTTGTCTGTAATACAGACTATCTTTCTGTAATACAGACGAATCTGTATGTGATACAGATGACCGGGTGTATGTACTTAATTTTGTGTGTAGTACACATCAGGACTGCCTGTAAGAAAGTGACAGTGGTGGGAGTCGCCTGCGGGAGGGACGTGGAACTTGCCCGAGGGTGTCGCTGAGTTATGCTCCCATTGTGCGCAGCGCGGTGCATTGAAAGCTGACCAAACGTGTTATACAATAGGCCATTTATGCGGAAAGCTAGGTCTAGCGCGGCCTGCTGGCGCATGTTGGCGTGGCGTGGCGCGGCGTGGCGTGGCGCGGTGTGGCGCGGTGTTTGGGAGAAATGCACTGCGCTGTGTCCGCGGCGGCATAGTAACTACTAGTTTGCACCAGCTGCCCGAGTTTCGCAGGAAATTTTTTTTATTGTGCCCTTCTGATTTTGCATGCAACACTATAGTAGTTGCTCCGCACGTTACTCGCGTGCTCCTGGGCGTGGCGTGGCGTGGCGTGGCGTCCCGGACCAGCCAGACGAAGCAGTCACTGATCATGTGTACAAAATTATGAAATTTTTTTATTTTGCTAGAAATTAGCGAAAACTCGAAAACTTTGACTCTTAAGACAAACATTGGGATTTTAAGATAACGTTTAATACCAGAAAAACGAAGCAGAGTTGATGAAAATGTAAGCTTAGGGGATGGTGTCGCACGCAGTCAGCTTATGGAATCTCGAAATCTTGCTACATTTTTCGACCTAATCGAGGATTTAATGAATGATTGCCCTCTTCGGAACAGGCCGTGACAAACCAGGCTGCTGCTGGTTGTCGCTTTGTGATGTGCACTTGGATCAGGAATTCTGCGGCCTGTTCGGCTCGCTGCGGTGCTATATATCTTTTGAAATTCACTTTCTCTCAATGAAAGTACATCGAGTAGTGCGAGGAGTCGAAAATATGAGCCGAGTCGAGCTGAGCATCAGACTCCTGTGCACCGCACACCGCAGCTGAGCGCGGTGCAGTGCGGCGCTGTGCGGTGCCACTTATCTTAAGCGCCGGCGATTGCTCGCCACGCCACGCCACGCACCGCCAGCATCGATTCGATATTTCAATGAGGCGATACTCTGGACCACAGCGCGGCGTGCTGGCTGCCGAGCACCGAGCGAGCGCCCCGGCCCAATTACAGGTCGCTGCGAGCCGTGCGGGGGTCAGTGCAGCCACGCTGTTGGTATGTTGGCTGAAGCACTCGGGCCTGCGAATAGGTTATAGGTCTGCGTATAGGTTGGCTTGGCTTGACTGGGGTCGATGGGCTACCAGCTTCTGGTAGTTGTGAGTGGACGACAGAAGTAGTACTTGGAAGTGTTTCGGGAATAAAGTGCTCCTTAGTCTTCAAAATGTTGGAATAAAGCTCTGCCAAAATTTTGGTTTGTCAATATTTTTTTTTAGAATGTGTGTCAAAATATGACCACATTTTGCTTTGTACTTGGTACTTACGGTGTAGACTGAATTAAGAAGTAGTTGGCCACTCAACTAAATAAAATAACACAATTTTGGATCAGGAAGATTTTAATTTTTTTTCTGTATTTCTTTACGCCGTAGCTGATTACTGAGCACGCTGAGTATGATATCTGTCGTGGCGGGTCGAGCGTTGCGTTGCACCTGTCGGCCGGCAAGGCCAGCAGATAGTGTACACAGCGCTGGGAGATCATGAGCTGGGACTGGACTGGGACCGGTCCGAGCTGCGGAGGATGGAGGTCAGTAACCTAATGACCCGGTCAGCATACTGCCTAGCCGCTCCGCTCCGCTCCGCTCCGAGTCCGAGGCGCTGGGCTGGCCATGGACCGCAGGGATCACGTTCCAGCTAATTAAACCGTCTCTTCTTCCTCTCGCCTGTTGTTTTCTGGGTGACCTGCTGGAAGGAAGCGTACCGTGTGGCGCCTGCCTCCCTTCGCGGGGGTCCTCTGTCTTGGTCGTGGAATGTGTCGGAGTAGTTGGAGGCGCGGGGCACTGAAAAAAACAAATGTATAGTAACTACATACTTGAAGTGTATAGCCGTGCTATTCACCTCTGGTGGTGTATAAGTTACTATACACTTGGAGGGCTGGCGCCAATGCTGCTCCATGGACAAACCACACACCTGAAGTGTACAGTTAGCTATACACTTAAGTGTATTGTACACACCTGAAGCGTATAGCACCCTCTATACGCTTGAAGTGTATCGTTACTATACATTTGTTTTTTCAGTGGGAGGCTGTCACGGCATGCACGCAAACAACAGATAAACTGTAGCAGCGAAGGCAATCGCTGATATAGGGACAGTTAAGATTTTGCTTCTATAGCTAACGTAAGAGTTAGCTATGGCAGCGAAATTATTAGCTCATGCAGGTAAGGCAGCCAAAGCCTTAGTTGCGGTAGCAAATGAACTGAGTTCCTATAGCTAAATCTTAGCTCTGGCTGCTAAAAGTCTTAACTGTCCCTATTTCAGCGATTGCCTTCGCTGCTACAGCTAATCTTTTTTTTGCGTGCAGCAGTGTGGAGGACGCAATAAATCCATCGGTTCTTTCGAAATCGCGCACTAGATGATATGGTTGTGGTCGACAGAGCCGTCATGACAGTGCAATGCAGCCGACGCCCGTTGGACTCACGCCACGCGGCCCGGTTATTAAACGTGATGTCAGTCGCCGCGGGCAGTACAGTACAGCACGGGCCGCAGAGGACCTCGCCGACGACAAGCTGTCCTCATGATGAGACGCGACGAATCGCTCGCCCCGCGCCGAGCTCCGCGCTCCGCGTGTCCCTGCCCTGCCTCCTGGTGAATGTTGTCCGCCGCGGGCTGTTCGCACAGCGTATCAATAGCCGTTATTAGTCGATACGCGATGATTTAATCCTACCGGTCCGGCACCGTCTTTATGAGTCTCTCCACACAGGACTGCAGTTTTTCCTTGGGGACCACGCCGACTGACGCCTCCTAGATTACTTTTCTTATTTTTAGAGCTTTTATGAAGTTGTTTCTAGACTACTGAGCGCATTGTTTCCTTCAATTTAATTTCTTTTTAAATCGGATTTTATATTTGGAAAGTGGATGTGGGCTACCTAGGCCTATTTTGACAGATCGGTAATTAAATATGAAATGTAAAGTGTCGTCAAATGGCCTGGAATAAAAACAAAACTGAATACCACTTCAATCCTCTTGCGAACCATGTTCAGGCTCGTGTTCAGGCCTCTCGGTCGTGTATCGCTCAGGGAACAATCAGGAGAAAGGTCTCTTTGATTGTGAACACTGCCTCATTGTTAATTATTATCAATCTTCCTCTTCCTCTATAAACTCTGGAAAGTCATGTATTTTCCTTACATGGTGCCAATCAAACCGCATGCGGCTGGTTGTTCCCTGTCTCGGTTTGTTTATTGGGGAAGTCGGGCGAGGCGAGGCACAATCACCCCCTCATCCCGACACGGGCAGGTTGGCCCGCGGCCTGCCCCGCCCCGCCCCGCCCCGCCCCGCCCCGCCCCGCCCCGCCCCGCCCCGCCCAGCTCTGGGAAAATCGGTGGCGATCGACTGCGGAGGAGGAGCCAAGTTTGGCATGGCGCTGCGGTGGCGGCGAAAGTTCTCGGACTGTGAGCTTGATACCGTTCACTAACGTGCCTATCGCCGAACCCCGAACATGTGATGTGAGTTATGCAAGGTGGGACGGGGCGCGGCGGGGCGAGTCCAGACGCAGCGAGACGAATGCACTTGGTGCCTCTCTCTCTCTCTCTCTCTCTCTCTCTCTCTCTCTCTCTCCCTCCCTCCCTCCCTCCTTCCCCACCCACCCCGCGGCACCTCTCTGCTCCGTGTAAAGTGCGAAGACCTCGTGACTGGACCACTTCCTCCAATTGGCGCCTCCTTCTCTCGCGTTGGCATAAATTAATTTCCTCTCCGTTCGTTCGGACTCGGTGGCGGAGCGAGGCGGGACGGGGCGGGGCCCGGCGCCTACGGCCTGCCGAGATGAAAAGCAAGCGCCAATGCAACTTGTTTGTGTTTCCAATGTGACGTGGGTATCGCCGCGAGCGCCGCCATAAGACAAGTGGCTGGCGTGGGCAGGGCAGGGCAGGGCAGGGCAGGGCAGGGCAGGGCAGGGCAGG
Organism: Aptinothrips rufus; assembly: GCA_902196195.1. Classification (NCBI taxonomy): domain Eukaryota; kingdom Metazoa; phylum Arthropoda; class Insecta; order Thysanoptera; family Thripidae; genus Aptinothrips; species Aptinothrips rufus. Next base: position 3,381 of record CABIKL010003679.1, on the reverse strand, counting down.
GCAGGGCAGGGCTCGCGCAGGTAGTACAGTCAGTACAGTTGCGGGGAAGGACTTGTCAGCCCCAGCCCGAGGATATGCTTTCGCTCGTTACCGCCGCAAACCCAGGCATGCACCAATGCACCACCTGGTGCATATGCCAAAATATCATGCATTTCCTAGCGTGTGACACGAATTTAAAACAAATTTAGTGTGAAATCCTACAAATTGCGTGTTAATTTAGCTTAAACGTAAGGTAATTTCATCTAAATTAAATTTCTTTTCTCATTTGTTAGAAATTTAATGTAAATTCCGTTATATTTATGGCAGACTTTTTGTTTCACGCGCAGGAAGCGTCGTGTTGTGTCGTGGCGTGGCGTGGCGTGGCGCGGCGCGGGGCGGTGCTCCGCCCATACAGATCGCTCGACATATCGGCTCTTGTTTATCAGCCCGGTGATCGGTCGGGCAGGGCAGGGCGGGGCCGGGCCGGGCCGGGGCGGGCCGGGGCGGCATGGCACGTGCGGTTGCATCACGATCCCTTTCACCAAGCGCAGGACGTCCATTCCAGACCCACCAGACCCTACCTCCCCTCCCACACTGCGTCCGGCCTGGCCTGCGGACTGCCACCGGCCCACCGCGGCCCACCGCGGCCCAGCCGCCCACCACTCGCAGGGACCCACCCGAGCAGGGGTGTGGCCCACCCGGCCTGCGGCCCTGCGGACTGCCCGCCCTCACACACTACGGATCGTGACTGCCGCGGCCGGTGTCACACATCTCAGGTTCGAAGAACTAATTCAATTCTTAATGGCCGGCCGCAATCGAATGTAAAGTCGCATCCGTGCGCATGTGACGCGCCTCTTGAGCAATTATTGCATTAACAATTATCGCTCCCGGCGCCACCCCACGCCACGCCTCGCTCAGGTTAGTTGGTTGGTTGGTTTGTTGGCTACTAGGCCTAAGAGACCCCCGGCTGGCACGGGAGCGTAGCGCTCTCGGCGGCCCGCGGCTCTATGACGAGGTGGTGGTCCGGCCAGCATGGCCTGGGCAGGCCTGGGCGGTCAGCGTCGGGACGCTCCGCAGACCAAAAGCGGCGACAGGACAGAGATAGGACATCGCTCCATACCCTCCGCGCCACGCTGCGCTGGCAGAGAGAAACTCCATCCCATCATGAACGGGCCGCACCGCAAGGGGGGAAAAAATAGGTGGAAATTATAAAGTGCAGGCAGGCCGCCTGTGTGGCGCTGCGCTGGCTGGGGCAGCCGCTGTCTGCTGGCTGGACAAGCTGAATTCGGGCTGCAGTCTTCCCGGACGCCTGCTGGAGGTGGTTTGGAACAACTTATGGAAGCCAGCTACCTGTCGTCTTGAGGTGCGCTCTCGTATCTCCTCGCCCGCGGCAGTGGTGCTTCGGCGAGGGCTGGGTGACGTTGTCATACCACTTCTCTGGGAACGGCGGGTATCCCACTCTTCGGAAAAAAAAAAGTGTGCAGTAAACATAATTACATATTCGAATAGGCGATATGTTATACGATTATTTATGGTTTTAGTTGGTGATTACTGGACGATTCGGGGTGAGATTTGGACACTCAGGGGTGTTTTCCGATAATCAAGGGTGGTTTTTCGATGATAAGAGTTGATTACGTACAGGGCTATCACTGGGGTTTGTATTTGGTATCAGCCTGACTCGTTCAGTGATAATATACCCTCCGGTGTGAACGCTTGGGGACGTCCGGTGAAGCTTTTTGTCAGGGGGAGACAGAAGAGGGACGGAGGGTGGGGAACCTACACTGTTATTAAGCGTTACGAATAAATTAACTAAGACACTTCGAAGCGTTACGCACTGTATTAGTTTGTGAAGCATATTCTTTGCAATACAAACAAAATCCTTTGTAACTTACGTAGGATTTTAATCATATGTAATACAATAAAGCAATAGTTTGTAAGAGTGTACTGCAGCCACGCACTGCCCAGGCTGGACGTGGTAGTTCACGTTGCGAGCGGCGCGGCGCGCAGAAAGTACGCAGTTTCGTTTCGTCTCCTCCAACGAGACGAAGTAAACATCTATCGCTGCTGTTCATTAGTGAAAGTTGTAGCCGCTCCCACCGCCGCGCCGCGCCGGACACTGATAGCTCGAAACCATAAAACAGCTGGGCACAGCAGAGCCCAAGTAACTTGCAGGCAGCCTTCCTGGAAGCGGTCCATTCAAGAGCCTGCAACATGGTAACGCCTCAATGACTGCGGGCCGCTCGCTCGTCTAGTTTGCCAAACGATCTCCTGTAATCTCGCTCACTTATCCGAGACAGATGCCATCTGAAAGAAAGTGTGCATGCATCACTGCATCAGTTCTTCAAATCAGGGCTGGACCCGGCTGATAGCCGTGACGTGCTGCCGGTTGCCTACCTTCAGTGCCCGTAAGGCGCTTAGGCACTAATCCGTCACGTGCCCGATATGGATCAGGTGGTTCTTTACCCCCAAATTTTGAAGTTAAGTGAAAGAAAAAATCTTAGTCTGTTATAACATTGAGTAGCTCAACATATATAAGAATCAGATTTCTAGCTCAGCGATCCATGTTTGGGCCGATGTGCCCAATATGGACCAAAAAGAGACAAAAGAACTTTTCAAGATAATCGAAGATAACTCTTAGAAATACCTGAAAAATTTCAAGACATTTTGGTGGATCTTGATCCTTAAGGTTAAAGCTTTCACATGATAACTTGGTCTTGGATGTAACTTAAATAGTTTTATGTATAACGTGATCCATGTTCGGGTAATTTACTCTACTTTTCTGTACTGCACTGTGCTTTACTGTACTTTACTGTACTGCATCGTATTGCACGGTACTACACTGTGCTCGATTGTGCTGCACTGTACTGCTCTGCATTGAGAGCACACTACGCTACACGATGCGGCCCATTAGGGTCCAATCTTCAGGAGATAGGAGAGAGGGTGTGGTGGGCTGCACTCTCAGTCTATTGATTCAAACTGGAGGCAGATGAAGATTGACGATCGCCCGCCAGGAAGGGAAGGGAAGTGAAGGCGAGGCTCTTCACCTGCCGATGCAGCCCGACTTTACTTTCATGTGTCTGCTAACTTTCAGTCGATAATCTTCGGGAATTTATAACCGCGCCGCCCGGCCGCAGTTCCTTGAGCTCGGCGAGCCGCGGCAGGGGCGGGGTTGGGGGTGGGGGCGGGGGTGGGGGCGGGTGCTGCTGCGGGCGCGGTGCAAAGTGAATGCGCACGCCGCCGAGCTGCACCCCGAGCAGGCAGGCGGGCAGGCAGGCAGGCAGGCGGGCAGGCAGGCAGGCAGGCAGGCAGGCGGGCAGGCAGGCAGGCAGGCAGGCGGGCAGGCAGGCAGGCAGGCGGGCAGGCAGGCAGGCAGGCAGGCAGGCGGGCAGGCAGGCAGGCAGG
>CABIKL010003678.1:0-10620 GCA_902196195.1 Aptinothrips rufus | reverse complement strand
GGGGCAAAGTGGACCGTTCTACATTGCCTTGAAAAACGGTCTTAAAGTCATCTTTATGTTTATGTTGGGGCAATTTTTGTGTTTGGCGTTACTAAAGGAAGGATGAAGCTATTCTAAAAACTTTATCCCGTTATTTTCGGACAAAAATTGTGACGTCCACGGCCTGTGAAGTCACTAAGTGGTCCACTTTGCCCCACCCACCCCTACTGCATGGATAACATGAAAAAAATTAGTAACGAAATTGAATAGCTTTATGCACAGCTTTACGCGACTGTTACATTGCTGTCGGTCGAATTTGACATTTTCCGAGCTTCTTTTTCCAGGAATTGCGTATCGACAGGCTCTGTAATTCTCGCATTGTTAATTCTACAGGCTGCTGTTGAGTCCGCCGGACTGCTGAATGATTCTTCGGGTTACCTATCGGTATGTAATGCTGAACGTTATTTGCTTTGTAAAGAAGTGGTATAATATCAAATTGTTGAATAAAACCATCTGTCGTACGATTATGTTTCTTAGAGCTCATCATTAGAATCCTCACGCACGTCTACCAAGTCGTCTCCACAGAAGGCGCCATCTACTCAACATTCGACAAGTTGCAAGTCGTCCTGCTCTTCTATCTCCTCATCTTCGGTAAGTTTGGTTGCCTTTTTTTACCCTTTCACCGCTAGAGCAGAGTTGGGTGGGGAGAGAACCGAAAGCAAGGGATTTATTAGCGCCGGTCATTGCCATTTTGACGACAGCGTCTTAAACGACAACTTGCAACAAGGAGCTAAAAAGGGCTTTACTCCGTTGTGTTCCAGTTTGGACTCGTTCTTTGGATGGGTAAACCACAGTTGATCTCTTTAAAAATCGAGTTTGGTTCTCATCAGTTTTGATGAGGACCACAATATTCGCGTTGAATACCGAAAACTGCGCTTCGCAATTACAATTGTTACGGTCTTGGCAGAGGAGGATGTTACTAACGACGTCGGATCCCCCGCAGACTTCCAGCGCTCTTCAAGCCGCTTCTAGCCACTGCCTCGTACTGCCTCGTCCTCCGACCGCGTGGCACCAATAGACTTTTTAAATTTTTTTAGGAATTCAGCGTTACTGTTGGTTTATTGCTATCATAAGGGAATCAAAATAGTTCACATTGAACCTAATAACGTCGATCAACCTTGGAATGTTTCTTGTTGCAAGAAATTTTCATCTCCAAAAACTATGCTACGGTCTCAAAATCAACGTATCCTGGCAATTTTTTCAATTTTTCCACAAACCATCTCAGAAATGTCCATCACCCCAACCCTTTATACGTTCGAATTTTTTTTTAATTTTGAGAGATATTAAATATGTGATGTCGTACATCATGTTTACTAGCCTTATCTTAGGCTTCTTTGAAATGCCAAAGAAATCAATTTTGCTGAACACGCCGGCGTACGTCTTCCGTCCTATCAATCTTTTTTCATCATAGACTAATGCTTGAAATGCAATATTAAGTTATTTTGCATCCTTACACATACTTATTAAGGGTTATAAAAGTGCCAAACAAGAGTTTTATACCCCCAGGAAAATTAAAACTTCGATTTTATTTAGATAAGACCGGAAAACGTAGTCAATAGCAATAATCAGACGTATTCGGTCACACGTATCCGAATTTCAGCGTCGTTTGGTTCTCGACTTGAAAGTGAAGCAGGTAATGTCTATTTGTCTAACTACCAGGGATGGCGTACAACTCGCTCTCTTAGTAAGAAATATGCACCTCAGGCCACGTAAAGAATGAGTAGTTAAAAACTCCACCCGCTGTGCTGGTGCGGTTTAGGAGGTACACTATTGCGCTCCTACGAATATTTCAGGACATAAGTTATGATTGCGAAATGATGTAATAGTGTGCCTTTGTTTTGTTTCAGGGCTTCTCTCAAGACAGCTCAGGAAGATGGCACGGATCAGATGGGAAGTTTGTTTCCAAAGTAAGATTATTTTCTTTTTGGCCTTCGAATCATAAAATGTTTGTACATTTTATGAAACTGCTATCGTGAAATCTATTGCATTAGTTTATCAGTTTAACAGGGAAATGATCAGAAATTTCATTTGCCTCAATTAGCTGTAACTGAACTCCGGTTAGCGCTGACTCATTATTGTGTTTTTTGTCTGCAGGCGGCTGTCGAGGCATCTCTTGGACCTCTGCCCAGTTCAAGTTCGCCCAAAGTAAGGACATTTCAAAACAAAACTGAAGTAATAAGTGCGAGACTTTCTTGAGAGTGATGCGTTCGGTGTTGATCGCGTGCCGTAGAAATAAAAAAACTCATGTCCTTATTGAACTATTTATTCGGTCTCTTGTTGCAGGCAACAAGCATCAAGGCCAATGAACCAGTTTTCAAGCCCTCAGTCACGTCAACCCCTGCGCGAAAGGTGAGCATGCTAATCAAGGGACTGTGCCGCAGTGTAGTGGCACTCAAAATTCCATGTCACTGAAGGTCAAACCGCGAATCCTGTAATTTAACACAAATAAGAACGAATTGTATTCAACTACGTTCCAAGAAAGCAAATATTTTTCTCTGGTGGCATTTTTGGTCAGTCAGAGTCTTGCGTCCATCCTGAAATTTATCCGTGTTAGGAGTATTTGACGCAGTGTCAGCTGGGGCTATTGTGACCCACGTATCAGCGGCGAACTAATCTGAAATAGCGACTATGCGAGTTGAACTTAGCCACTCAATTGACTCAGATATCAAGAGACCTCGGGAGTGCCAACCCCAGTGGGACCGATTTAGAATTAATTTAGAATGATGTCAAAAATCTACATGGTTGAATTTCTATTGGCTTGCACTCTGCATGCGTGCATGCATTCAGTTCCGTCATAAAGCATACATTCAATTGGGTCTGCTGAATCTTTTAAGAAGTATAGATATCAGATGTTCTGCTGTTTCCTCACATTCTTCCATGCCATTCTCCTCTGATAACGGCGTTCCTGCAGAGCCCTTTGCCAGCGCCTGGTTATTAGGCCACCCAATGGACATCTGAGTCAATCGGGACGCCTAACAGTATCGTAAATATATCAAAAATCAGTAACAATTGTGGGCAGAAATATAACCGTCGTAACAGCAATTTTGACATATTATTATCTTATTGAGCGAAGTGGATATGGTTCGGAAGATTGGGTTTCCATTTCTGACATCCGATAATCATGCCGTCTAGTTTCCTTGTATACTTTGTTGTACGGCGTTCCATAAATGGCGTTTGAACATGTTCTAGGCGCAGCAGTCATCGAGCTCTTCTTGTGCCAAGCCTCCCTCTTCAATATCCAGCAAGGTGAGATCTTATGCAAAACGTTCATTTTAAATTGTGCTTTAGTAAATTGCTTGCATCTGAGCCCTTACCGTTTGTCGTAATTTCCGACAGGTATCGTCATCTTCATCATCCTTTTCCCAGGATAAAAACGGCCGCTGGCATGGTCCTGATGGCAAGTTTGTGTCCAAGGTGAGTCGAAACTTTATTGGCTGGGCATTTAGCGATGCCAATATATCGGCGTAAGAAAGGAGTTCTACCTGTCTGTCCCTTTTACCACCGTAGTTCCGAACCGACGCTTGAAAATCCAACGTGCCATCCTTAAAGCTTGCTTACCATTGATGTCCAGATGTCGAATTCAATTTTATAGGGTTTTTTTTTTTTCATGGAGCTTCTACTGCAGATTTCAGATGAAATTTTGTACACTTATCTTCTCTCAACAAGTCGTGTTGGTTTTCTACTGAAAGGCTTAAACTAGCGCTGATTAGGAAAGTAGTTTTTTAGAGTGTTGTCGCGATCCTAAATGGTATTTTGAAGGGTCTTCCGTGTATAGAGGAAGTTTTCTGTGTCGATTGTGCTCTATTTGTGAAGGTTTTGCCAGTGTCGTTCTAAGGGATTATCGGTGAGACACGATACAAACGTCAAAAATGTGTTTTTATATTCCTGCGATTATCAAATAATGTCCAAAGATTCGAAAGTGGTACATCGGCTCTTTCTTGACGATTCCGATAGCGGAGGACCGAAGGGCCGACGGGCCGAGGTAGTAGGGCTGCATCAGGTCCAGGTGAGGCGGGAGGCTTGGTATGTGCGGAGCAAGCTAAAACAAAGCTAACTCAGCTTTGCGCGAAGACACTGCGCTGTCTGGCGCATAACTTAGTTCGATGTAGACTTGACTGTAGAAACACGCTCTGCCGAAAGCTGCAAAAAATGTATGACGAATAATTTTTCAATTTACAGCTGGGTATCGAAGTCTGCGCAGACTATGTTTTCAATTCCTTTTCTTCTTAATCCACAGGTTGTCGTCGAACAATCACCGTCAGTCACCAGCTCTTTAAAGGTAACAGACTTTTTTTTCTCTGGCTTTTACGCATTATTCTCCCGATATAACATCACCATTTTAACCTGCCTGTAATGGCAGAAGGTTAGTCTTCGCCCGAGTTTGCATACATGTAAGTACACGATATTTAACTGGACAGCGAGCGTCGAACGATGCCAGTGAATCCGCAAAGGATAAGATCGTTTTCTGTTTGTCTTCCTGTTTGACTCTATGTTTATTTCGTAGTGTTTTTCCGCACCATAACTTCAGAACGGATCGTCATACAGCCAATCGTTTAAAAATCCGATGTTCCATTCAAACTGCAAAAGCTCGCGTGTATTCGAGTTCCAGGCTTCTAACTCAATTTTACAGCGAGGGCGTGTTCTGATGTGGCGAGTAGTTTTCACCTCTAGAAGTAGTGCTTACGAGCATTTTTTCGAGCAGTATCTGTAGGTACAGTATATTAGGAGAACGTCTTTGCGACAGTACGCCTGGCAGTGTTTTCGCATAACAGGCTGGGCTCGCCAAATGTTTTTGCTTGCTCAACCCGTCGCGCTCAGCTTCTGTCTAGGATCCTAACTAATCTAGGCTTGCGGCGCTTTTGGATCGGCCCTTTGGGCTCCGATTCCTAGTCCGAAATACCGCTTTCTATATAATATGTTGTTCTTTGCTGCTTCGGGAATCTTAGTTCCAAATGCATTGATGCGCGGTCTTTTTTGACCTCCATTTTTCAGAGTTCTTCGGCTTCATCTGTTCTCTCTGCGCCTGCATTGTCAGCTTCCAAATCACCTTCAGTATCTAGCAAGGTAAATTAACTTAACTACAGTTTTTAGCGTCGCATAATTCTAATCGGGGAATGTGATTGTTTGATGTTGCTTGTTTCAGATTTCAAGTTCTTCCTCGTTCAGCCAGGACAGTAAGGGAAGGTGGCACGGACCGGATGGAAAGTTCGTGTCGAAGGTGAGTGAAAGAGATGAAGATAAATGTACAGCTGTCACGATTCCAGCTCGCGAGAATGTTCATGTAACATAGCATTTTAGATTGGGTGGTGCTAAGTTCGCATTAAAAACAAGATAGGGATGCTCGGCAATATAAAGCGCTACATTTTTGCTATTTCCTATGATCTCGGTTTTTCCCATAGTAATCTCTGATTTTACTACGGAATTAATTCCTGTAGGAAATATTTTCTGATTTTACTGAGCTTTGAACCATTAATTTTCACATCAGGAACCCAGCTCCTTAACCACAACTCCATTCAGACTTACGGATGAATGGCATTGCGGAAGGTCCACTTAAACTTCCATAGGAATCGACATTTTTCCCATGGGTATTCGGGGTGTTTTGCTATAGGAAGGATCAGACCTATAGAAAACATCTGATGGGAGGTCATTCCTATATGAAAGATGCAACCCATTAGACATGATCATTCTATGGGAAGATATTCCAATGGGAAGGTCACGACCTATGGAAAATGTTTAATTCCTATGAGGAATGGTACATTTCCTGAAGAAGACAAGCGGCGTCCTATTGGAATCTCTCTATGGATTCCTGTAGAGATGATAGGAATCCTAGTGTGGGCAGCGGTACAGAGCCCCTGCGAGGTAGGTTTGCCTGCTGTGCAGCCGAGTCTTGCGGGCTGGCCTACTCTGAGCTCGCAAGGCGCTACAGAGGCCTGTCTGCTACGCATTATTCCGCAATATAAACGTTCATTTCAACAAAATAATTCGGAGCCCAAGTGTCCTAGTAGTCTCTGAACAACAGCATTCCAATTTTCAGTTTCAAAGTGATGTGTTTTTAAAATTTAAACCTACCACCCTCTTCGGAATTTCGGATTTTTTCAAAATTCAAGCGTCAGTTTTGAAGAATTGACCCGAGATAGCTTCAGACTTAATTTTGTAACCTTGTTTTGGAAACTGTCGCACTGTGCGACTGCCCAGTTTTGCTTACGACTTTTCTGGTTAATCAATATTTTGTTTACAGGCTGTCGTTGAAGAGTCTATTCGACCACTCAGCACATCCAATAGCAGTCTGAAGCAGGTGAGAATAGCGCATTATTGGTACTGACATTAAAAACGAACTGAGAAGGCACTTGGGTTTGGATATAAGTACTGTATCCCTAACTAAATGAGCTATTTTTAATTTTACAGAGAACACCTCCATCAACTGCCACTGTACCAAACTTGAAACAAGCGATGACGAAACAGAAGGTAAAATCAAAATTTATCGAACGTATTTGTTTCATAGTTGAATAAATGCACGTGTAACGTAGATCTATTGATAGATTGACACAGTCAAAAATGTACGCTGCATCCGGGTTATGTGTGTCATAAATGCTGGTAATAAATGGACTGGGTCTTACAAGATTACAATGGCTGAACATAACCGTTCACGTTCAGTCAAAGCTTTACTCAGCATTCAAGAACTCCGTGCTGCAGCGTCACTTCTGCAAGCCGTAGTTAAGAAACATCTGATTAGCCGGTCACGGTTCAGAAATATCGTATCTTCATTTTTACACTTTTGAGCTGCTATGCCAAAAAAATGAATGATGTGCCGTAACAGTGGTACACGTGATGTTTTTAACGGGGGTTTGCAAATTTGATGTTTGCTCGAAGGTATCGGATAACTTGCAACTAATTAGAGAGGTTAATTACTTTATTCATTCTCCTTTTATATAGGCATCGTTCACCCAGGACAGGAATGGCAGGTGGCACGATCGCGACGGAAAATTTGTGTCGGCAGTGAGTTTCATGTTTTAAGTGCTTTAAGTCATGATCAGATCATAGTTCTATACTTTACAGTAACATGTTCTTGCTTTCACTGCACGTTACAGGCCGCTGTGTTTGGTTCTTCCAAGCAAGCTGAGAAACCAGTCAAAGATTTAGCCAGAAACGAAAGGATTGATGATGAGTTGCAGGTGCGTGTTCTTTTTTATAGTCTGCCTTTGTCAGTCCTTACCCGAAATGTTTTAAAATCAAGGTATCGTTTTAATGCATGTGTCGCCAAGCGGAAGAAAGGTATAACTTCAAAAACTCCACACATAAGAAAGTAAACACAATAAATAAAAAAATAATAATCAGCGATGGGTAATATTGAGTTTTGAAATTTAGAATAACTTCATTTTGTCATCGAGGTGGTGAGTAAGATGCCGAAATACGTATTGCGCGACTCTATCGTTGATTTTCTGGAGTTTTCTGGAGATGTCACGAGAGGAACAAGTGCACTTATCAGCCGCCTTTCAAGTGCCCCAGTGGCTCCCGCACAGGACACTTGCGGTATACAATTAGCTCGAATTCTGACAACTTTCGTGAATTGACTAGGTTTTAATCGAATTTAAATTTTATGTCATTATTAGATTGGTGGTCGCATCGACAAAAATCAGGGCTTTGAATTAACAATTTTTTAAAAAAATGAAGTAATTAAATAATCAAATGCTATTCGCAGCTGCGAAAAACTAACGAATTATGAAAATGTCGGTTTATAAAAGCTGTCTTGTTGCAGGCAAGGAACGAGATGCTGGAACGCTACCTGAGGGACCTGATGGAGAACGAACAAAGTGAATTTGAATTGAACTTGCAGAGAGGTCCATGGTGCCCGCCTCCCCGACCTGTACCGGTAATTCGATCTTTCCTAGCGGTAAATTTTGCGAGGAGTCAGTCACTCCATGACATAAAACGACATAGACGTGACATTGACATTGCATCAAATAGCATTTACATTTCATGCAAATTACATTAGCATTTACATTTCATGGAAATTACATTAAATTACGGAGCGAATCCATCATGATTACAAGTAGGATTACAAACCCAAATGTACATATAAATATATGAGTGAATGACCGCTGGAAAATTTGTCACAGTGACGATGATAGGTACTCGGGCAAGAAGCAGGCTGGGCTGGGTTCAAGTGGCTTCTCGAATTCGTCACGAAAGGACGTCTCTTATATAAAACGCTCGCGGCCCATCCTGAACTGACCCATCGACCCATATTGCCTTACTTATTCTTACAGAATTGGTTATTATGTTCCCTTTTGTTGATGGTTTAGACTCGACATGATTCCGGTCCCTCGGGAGATGATGACAGTGACTCGTATACAACGGAGGATGAAGAGGAGTCCATTGTTGGTGAAGACCAGGACAGAGACTCCCAAGGCTCCGTGCAGGGGGATGGTGATACCGCTGGAAGTGAGGATGGACGTGGACTGTTGGTCGCGGATCCAAGCGGCGCTACCTGGAAGCTGCCCACCAACCTGTCTCAGCTCAAAGACGTAAGGAAAACTACACGATATTTACAAGGAAATTATTTCCTGCTATTATACCGCTCCACTATTCATACAGAGAAGAAATTGCTGTAAGATATTCTGCAAGTATCCGACCTGTTAGTATATCGGCAGTCATGATTTGTCATTTCAACTGTTCGTAAATTTTAGTTGACCATTCTTGTTCTATTGGTAAGATAGCCGGAAATCCAATAAATGACACAAGTGAACTTTTGCCAGAAATTTTTTACTTTAGTAGGCATTTTTGTGTACACGCAAATTTCAAATATGTGAGGTCGGTACTTGCTTACACGCTTGGTCTTAACAAATCATGCATTACAATAATTTTATTACTGAAAAGTTCATATTATTTTTTAAGGCATGATAGTGTATTGCAGTATTCAATTGGAATATAGAATATAGGCCAAGATGATGTGGATGCTAACAAACTTTACCTCTGCCATTCTAAAAAGAATTAGTAATTCATGATATCGATTTGGATTAGTATGGATCGAGGGGGCGATCAGTCGTGAAATCCTGTGTGCAACCGATCTGAAAATCCGGGCAAAGTCCAACGAAATTTCCGAAAAAAATCCGACGCGGTCTGTTAAAAATCCGGTGCAGTCCGGCGAAAATCCGCCCTAATCTGAAATCCTGTCCTGTGTAGGCCTACACCTTTTGGACGAGTGATTTCCACCTCGGAATGGATTCATTTCATTTTGTGGTTCACGGATTTTCTTCGGAACAGAGAAAGGAGTCCTCTCCGTTCACGCTGCACGGGCTGCAGTGGCAGCTGCGCCTGGACCTGCCACACGTCAGCCTGCAGGGGGAGGCTGGGGAGGACCGGCAGGGGCTGGGCGCGGGAGGCTGGATCGCCCCGTCTGTCACCTTCACGCTGGCCGCTGCGGGGAAGACCACTGAGGCGAAGGCAAGGGCAAGTACAATGGTAGAAAAAGCAACAGAAACTTCTCAGGAAAGTCTCGTCCCGTCAACCATTTGTGCGCACCGTTCCGTACAAAGAAATGTACGGAACGTCTGCTCCTCCTTTCCGTGGTCCAATGAATGATGGTAAATTGATATAGAATTTCCGTACACTGCAAAACTCGAACCGTCGAATCGGAAGAAAAATCCTTCGAAGGTTTGTGGAACCCGTCGAATCGAAGGATTTTTTCCTTCGAATAGACGTTGGAACGGTGACTCAGACGGCAGTTTCAAGGAAATATTCCTAAAAATCGACTGGTTCTACGAACTTTCGAGTTTTCCTTCGAGCATTCCTTCGATTTGAAGGTTTGAGTTTTGTAGTGCACCAACATTCCGCAAATCTGTTCAGTAAAGATCGGATTTGTTTAAAAAGTGTGCTGGGATTTGGCGCGGTTTGTTATCAAGTGCTGGTAGTTTCCGGGCTGCTGCGAAGCGCAGAAACCATCCATTAGCCGTTTTTGTACACCTTTACCAAGCCCCTCTCTTTATCAGTTTCTATTCTATTAAAAATACTGACGCCGTTCGCACATCAAATGAAAGGCCGGAAGTACCGCACGTCTAAGAAACATCTCAAATGCGAACTTCTACTTCCAAATCTTCGATGAATTATCGGAGTTGCGACGTGCTAATACCTCGGCTAGCTAGTACACACGGAAGTTGGTGTGGGATATGGTATTGCAGCGCGGAAATTTAATTTAACCATACTTGGCACCAGCCATACATAAATAAAAATCGGGACATGGAGTTTCTTCTATCCGAACTAAAAGCCCGCAATACAGTGTAAAAAAAATTCCTGTTTTAGTGAGCTCTTCCCCAGAAACGGGGGTGAAGTAACACCAATTTTGGAATTTTTGGAGGGTCATTTTGAGAGCTACACCAAAATGATCAAGACCGATCAAGACACTCTAAAGCTCATTTCTACATCATCCTCCAAACGAGCTTCAAAAATGTTGAAACTTGGTACTTTACCCCTGTTTTGGGGGAGGACTCCCCAAAACCGGTATTATTTTTTACTCGTTCTTTACCCGGCCCCGCGGCGAGCAACCGGGGTAAGGGAACGAGTATTGTAGAGGGTGTTCCAAAA
>CABIKL010003677.1:0-10623 GCA_902196195.1 Aptinothrips rufus | reverse complement strand
GAGGAATAATAATAACCCTGCGTCCCCAATGTTTACATTCTTACGGGATGCAGGTCACAGTAGCCGATCAGCAGCAGCAGTCAGAAGAGCCTCGCACGGCCGGCGGAGGACATGTGGCTGAGACGGCGGGGTAGGGTAAGGAGGGGGGAGGGGGGGGGGGCAGAATGCAGGACAAGGGAGAGAAGGCAATAGCTAGGCTGGAGCTGGGCTGCGGAGCTGGAGGAAGCGAGAGCGAGGGTGGGGGGTCAGTGTGCGACGAGGAAAGAGCGAAAATGAGTGAGACAGAGCTAGCGTCTACTGTACTCGACACGGGTTTAAATATGTGCGGCCCGCCCCGGCCGTCTTATTGTCACGCGCATCCAGTGCCAAAACTAACTCGCCCTGCAAGCCGCAACTGGAAGGTAAACTAAAGGGACTATAGCTAACACCACACCGCGGATAAAAATACCGAAAATCTCATCGCGGTAAGCTTGCGCCCTTTGACTCCACTCTGAATAGATACCAGAGTTGGGGAGTCGTACTTGAGAAACAGGGCTGAAGTAAGACCAGTTTGCAAGCAAGTTTTGGTCTCGTTTTGAGGATTTTGTAGAGATGCATTTTTAGAGTGTCCTAACTCTCCAGATGGCCCCCAAAAGCTCCGCCTTTGTTTCTCGGGAAGATCTCGTCAAAACAAGTACATATATAACAGAGCCGTCAATTTTTGCGAATTGAACTCAGCCAGCCAGGAAAGGTCAGGTAAGCCGTGGCGAGGGTCCAGTAAATCAGCTCCAGCATGGAAATGCAGTCCATACCTACATTGCGCGGCAGGTCATCAGGTCAACCAATTCACCGGAAGGAGCACGTCCTGATTCAGGCGTTAACAAAGTTTCGTCTACCCACCTCCGTCCGGCGTATCATCGTCTCTGCCTAGCACGCGGGCTGCACTGAAATTCTCCGTCCTTTCTGCCCGGAAGCAGCCAGACAGGCATTGTCATAATTCGGGCCGCCCATTGTTCCTATAGTCATACAGGTGGCCGTCATATTTCTACCCCGTCCCGTCCAACGAGCTCATAACGTATCATATTTCCATCTTGCATAGCGTAGCGTGTGGCTTCCTTGAGTCTCCGTTTCATTTTCTTTCCACTCTTTCCGCAGTTTTCCTACCCGCAGCGAGCGCGGTAAATATCCGCTTTCATCGCGTCCACATCCAGACGGCCCAGCCGGCCGCGGGTTTTGTTCAAGACGAAAAAACGTACGCGGATGAAAGAGAATTCTCGACCGCGCTCTGCGGGTTTAGAAAATGGATAAGGGTTGGTCCCCAATTATGACGAGGTTATGAAAGCACGGCCTAGTTCGGGGATCTGTGAGACTGCCACCCGGGCCGTCTGGACCGAGTTATTACGCTCCCCTTATGAAGGGGTTGTCTACAAACATGGAGAGCCATTGTTTGGCGGAACACGACTGACAGCAGGAGATCGAGGCAGCCAGCACAGCAAACTTCGTGTCGCTCGATTTTTTAACGTTAATCCCTTCGCATTACGAAAATAAGGAACTTTATGAAGTTCAAGTCAAAGGTATGCGAATGCCAAAGCGGCGACTTTTTCCAGGAAGTTAGAAAGGTATCAGGAAACCTAGCATCATAGAAGTTGACTATGGCAACAACAACAACAACAACAACAAAATATGTTGCGAAAAGTTAAAGTAATAATTGGCAGATTTTGAAAAAAAAAAAACTAGCCCCTCTTTTCAACGCGTTTTTGAAAAATAATAAAGCCAACCGGGCGTTCTCTGTCCGAGGGCGTACCGCGAGGCGTAGCGACGCGACGCACCCCCAAGATGCATGTCTGCACGAGAGTAGGCCCCTCGCCCCGCCTCGCCTCGCCTCGCCTCCACGGGGTGACGGAGACACATTAGCGAGCGAAGGGCTTGACTTGCCACCACGGTCGGGGGCGCCTGGCCTAGCAGGGCAGGGCAGGGCAGGGCAGGGCAGGGCAGGGGGGGGGGGGGGGGGGGGGGGGGGGGGGGGGGGGGGGGGGGGGGGGGGGAGTGTCCTGGGAGGTCCTGGCAGCGACGACTTGTCCCTTGTCTCCCTCCCTCTCAGCTACCCCCGTCACGCTCCGCGCGGAGTTCCCGAAAACGAGATTTAGTACGCACTCCTACGGTTTGATCAAGTCTCTCAAGTTTTCGGCCCCCACGCTGCCTCTTGGCTTGCGGCGCCGCGGCGTTCGGTGCCCCCCCCCCCCCCCCCCCCCCCCCAGTGCTCATCTCTTTGCATGGACGCGACGCTCTCCCAGAGGACGAGGGAGGGGAGGAAAGGAGGGAGAGGGGGGTGGGGGTGGGGGAGAATCGGTACCCGCACCGGTTCGCAATGATATACGGGCGCCGTTACCTAGCTCTTGCAATCTTATAATTGCTCCATAAACGTGTCCGAAAGATTTTTATAGTTGATCTGAAAAAGTCGGCGGTACAGCTGGCTGCGGGGCAAGCCGGCTCGCAGCGGCCGGCAGTGGGGAGATCTCGGAGCCCCGTCAGGGCAGACCTAACCCCGCCCTGCCCTGCGATCTGAAAGACAAACCCATCCGAATACTCGCGAATAATGTTTGTGGCACCGTGCTCATTGAGTCGTAAGTTCCTTTTACTTGTAATTTAACGATTGGTTGTAAAAAAAAAGTCGTAACGTTTCGGAGGTCGAATTCATGATTTTGGCGCCCCGTTCAGTTGGCAGATAAATAGAGCAATCTCAATCGCTGCTACTTTACGGTGGTATCGACGGAGAGATAAGGGTTAGTATGCCAATGTCGTGGCGCTGGGCGCGGTTCGTATCGTTCGGGGAAGTGCTTTAAAATCAGTGCCAAACTGTAAAGGCTGCGTATAAAGCCTGGAACGAACGCCAGACAGGCAGCCTTGCCTACGCGTGCCAATAAGCGCGGTATGAGAAACTAACATAAACGCCACGGGGGGGCGGGCAGGGCCGGGACATGCCATGTAGGGGCAGAGGGGGGGGGGGGGGGATTTGCCAGGACAACAGCAGCACCTTATCTACCAATCCTTCTGAATTCCAGACAGAATAACGGTACGTATTACGTACGTATTACGTACAACTTCTACGCTAGAGACGAAAACGATCTCCGAACAAATTTTCTGAAGTAAATTAGTTTCTGCGGGTTGGGCTTTGGTTTTTCTTTGCATAACGTAAGAAAATGATCATGCCATGTACGCCGCGTTGCTCTTTCTTTGGATAAAGCTCATCGACCGAGGCTAACTAGACGAGTCACGTGGCGGTGCGGCTCTCTCTCGACGCCAGGCCCTAGGCCCTCGGGAGGCGTCGGGACGCCGAGAGACGCGAGGCGACGCCCAGCTGGCCATGCACCGCGTGACCAGCGTCCCCACGGGTTCCCGGAACGAGCTGGCGGCGGGCGGGTGAAAGGTGCGGAGCAGCGCAGTGGAGAGAGGAGAGGAGAGGAGCCACAAGTACCCTCACTTTACAGCGGAGCAGCTAGACAGCAGCCGTAAAGTAGTGTTTCCATGTTTGCTCTTTGAGTCGTAATAAACGCTTTCCCGGAATCCCTTCGCCGCGCGGAACAGCATCCCCCCTCTGGACCGGACCGCGGGATTGGATTCAGCCGGCGATCACGATTTGTCACCAGCCGCTGCCACGGCAGAGCGGCCCGAGTGGACGCTTGTAACCGGGGTCATGACCCCGCTGCGGCGAGAGGGTCAAGTCGAGTATGCGAAGGTAAGAGCGAGGCAAACTCGGTAATTAACGCCAAGAATTGCACGCGTCGTTGCGTGCAGTATGCAAGTGATGCATTGGTTCAGGCCTCAGAGTCGTGTTAGCTGCCTTACGCATCCGGTCAGCAGACGCACTGTAGCTGTCAAAGCAGCCAGCCGATGTTTTTGTATTACGAGTTTCCTAAACTTTGCAAAAATTACTTTCGCTCTGCGACATTCATTTTGTCTATAGATTTGGCGAACTCGTCAAGAAAGGTTTCTTTTCTTTTCTCATCGTCCGATCTTGTTTCACGAGCCTGCTCGTATCCGTACGAGTTGAGAGACATGCGACGTCGTTCAGCTCTCGAGTGAGCGCTCGAGTGCTCAGACCGGCCGGACGCGGCGTCACCGGGTATCTAATTGTATTATGTCGATTCATGTTTTCAAGCGGCTTTAGATGTGCACCATCACGCTTCCCTATAAAGGACACACGGCACGTGTGATTCACGCCTCAGCCACGCCACGCCACGTCACGCCACGCCAGGCCAGGCCACGCCACGCCACGCCACGCCACGCCACGTCACGCCACGCCACGCCACGCCACGCCACGCCCTTCCACGGCGCAGCGCTGCTGCATTGGGGACGATCGTGAGCACAGTGAGCAGCGTTCAAGGGAAACGTTTGTTGTTTTTGTGTGAGCTGATAGCACCTGCAGCACCCGACGGACAACGGTGCCGGCGGAAAAAAGATAGATATTTTCCGAAAATTATCGATATAGTTGCGACGAATTTGGATTTTCTTTGATGTTTGCTTTGCGACTAGAACCACTGAGATCGTCTCATACTCCGTTCGCGAAAACAAGTGCTCTGAAATCGCCGCAGCACACGCCATGGTTCGCGACGCAGCGAGCCCTCGCACAGGTAAATAGCGTGACAAGGCTTCCTGCCCGCCTGCATGCCGAAACGAGAACAAACTAGCGAGCGGACTGTACCGCCAGCGGAGCGAGCGGGCTATACCGCGCCGCACACTCGGCCGGGACACGCTACACTATACTACAACGTGCCGACGTGCCGTCCCCTCGCATTCGTGAATACTGCACGGGGCCGGGGCCGAGGCGGGCCAGCAAAGCGACGCAAAGCGACGCAAAGCGACGCAAAGCGACGCGAGAATAAAGGGATGAAACGCGAGCCGAGCCGAGCAGAGCCGAGCCGAGCCGGCGCGAGGACTAACGTGTGCGATCGTAAAGCGAAGGGAGACTTTCATAAACCACGATTTGAGGCTGGGTCCTAATGACGCGTCGGCGGGGACGAGAGGTGAAGTGAGGGGGCGGGGAAAGGGGGGGGGGCGGGGGGAGCGGTGAGGGGGCGATCAGGGCAAGGAGGGGGAGTGCAAAAACTAAGTGGCGCGTTCAGCCGCCCACCACGCCGTGAGAATCAGCAGCAACAGCGTTAACACTGGTCCTGTGGGCCCCCGACAGGACCACCGCGGGGATAATATGAGTTTCAACCCGCGGCCGGCGTTCAATGCAGCGCGACATCGAAACCAAGACGCTTTAAAACAGGACTCCCTAGCTAACGAAACCCATCCCTTCACATTTCATAGAAAATACCCGCATGACTTTCCATAATCCACCCTACGTCCGGCCCGGCCAAGCAGCCGCTTAAAACTGACCGCCCATTTCGTTATGACTACCGTATAGTGTAATGGACGCATCCAGTTCACGGCCAATATCCGCGCGCGCGGGAGGAAAAGGGTCCACTCCGTAAGCTTCCGACCGCGCTTGGACCTCACCGGGGCACATTTTCCTCCTCACATTTTCTTTTTAAGACCTCCTGCGACCTTCACGAAAAGAAATAAAAAACAAAAAAATAATCTTTGAAACATGAACAAAAAAGATCGGGCGAGAGACCTCTTGATTGGAAATCAATCAATGATTCCTTGCAGCAGCAGCAGCAGCGTGCAGCGGTCGGGGTCAGGGCCTCGCTGCAGCCTCAACGAAAGGGAGAGGGAAACAGAGCCGGGACGGGCATCATATTTCAAGTTGCAATTTCGTCCCCCCCCCCCCCCCTTTTCAACCTCCACCCGCCCCCTCCCAACACCAAGCCGGCGCGGGTACCGGTGAGGTGAGCTTCGCTCGCCTCCTCAAGGTGAGAAGTGATTTCTGATACCTGTGGTAAAATTTCCCCGACGCGCCGAACTCGAAAGACAACAAAAAGGGACAACAAATAGACGGTTACGCCGCCTGCTGCAGGCTGGCCGGCTGGTGTTTTGTTTCCAGGTCGGGGGACAAGCAGAAGAACGGGCCCGGAACATTGTTGTGGCTACGACTTATGACCACAGGGGAAGAGAGTTAGATGCCATGAGAATGAGAGAGAGGTGCGGTCAGCCTAATGTCTTCGAAACAGTGCATCTGTCGTTTAGCACAGAGACGCTACCACGAAAAAAAGTAACACATTTATCGAAAAAGTCCTACGGAAATGCATCAAAGAAACTATTCATCAAAGTTTAAAGCATTACGTTGCCATTATTGGTTCAGTTACTAACTGTACACTCTCAATCTCTTACTATCAACCCCGTAACTGCCATAAAGTATGCACAAATCTGTTCATAATATGGATAAAATTGACCTTATTATGAACAAATTTGTTCATAAGACGTCGAACAACTTGCGTTTTTCATAATAATGACGGTTGCTTTCTTTGTCCGTGGTACACGACTAGGTCTGTTCCTCATATGAACAAATTTGTTGGTATCGCATAGAAAAAGAAATGCACCACGGGCGTTCTGTTCCGGCCTCGCAAAACTTACATGAGAACCAAGCCTATCCTCTCACCCAGAGACAAGACACGTGGACGCCATTCGCCAGTGCAGGGCGGGGCTGGGAATAAGGCGCTCAGCTCGGAGACAAAAGGGAGCCATATACACCCGGCCGGAAGCACGCGGGCTGGGCAAAATAATCGCACGAAAATCGTCTGTGCATGGCTCTGCTCGGCGGCATGGCGTGACGGGCAAATTGGCTCGGCTCGGCTCGGCTCGGACACCCATCCATGCTCGCCTGCCTGCCTCGCTGCCCGCTCACCTGTGCCCTGCCCTGCCCCGCCCTGCCCTGCGAATAGACGCGTGCTTGTCAGCGAGGAGGCGAGCGCAAGGTGCGGAGCAGGGCGTCTGTCCCACCCCACCCCACCCCGCCCCGCCCCGCCCCGCGCCGCCCCGCCAATAACAAAGAGAACGCCGATCAGCAAGCTGCCGGCATGACTAACTTTTACAGACCCCTCTTTAAGGGATTCACACTTTTAAGGTGAAAGATTATAGAAGCACCAAGATCACAAATCAGCTTTTTTTTTAACCACTTCCTTCACACCATGAAAATGCTTGAAAAAAATATTTGCAGGAAATATCTAAAATATGTCTTATACTTGATACTTAAATATTTTTAAGGGTTACTATATTTAATTCCTTCAATATCTTTTAGTTTAGCTGTGTACCTGACAGTAAGAGCGACTCGCTCTGGTCGCGATAGATTTCCTCAAGTCGTATTACCTTATTGAGACCTGCATGCGGCTGCCGGACTGACTGCCCTGCCGCGGATTCATCTCCACATACCTGAAACACAAAGCAAAACAGCAAATTAAGACCGGCAGCAGGCTTTGAGTGGCACCCAGGAATAGATTCCCAGAGTGACGTTCGACGTTATGGACCTTATGTAGCAGTGTGCCGCCACCTGCAGACTCTTCTCTGGGCCTTGAGCGGGGCAGAGATCAACCTAAGGGGGCGTCCATAAATTACGTAAGACGAAATTGACCCCCTCCCTACCCCTCGCAAGACGAATAACCGAACCTCACCATGCTTTTGGTACAGGGCCGTACGTTAAGCGTAGACCCCCTCCACCCCCTAAGAGCCCTACGTAATTTACGGACAGCCCCTAAAGACAGCGCGGCTCGGAGACGAGGGCACTGGTGCAGCTCACAGGGTTGTAGATTTATGCCCGCGCAGTGCAGAGGTAATTGCCGCGCTGGGCGTCCCGTTCAGAATGCTCCGCGCAGGAGTGCAGATCAGTGCAGTCTGCAGTCTAATTGCACCGCCGCCGTGCCGCTGCAGTCAGTCTGCTCCCCCCGTGGCGACAGGCGAGCGGGAACGGAAGAAAAGCCAACGGGACTGGAAATTTGAACGGGAAATGTCGATATGATATAAACAGATTGGAATCGACGGAGACAGGGCGGCTGCGCTGTGGATAGTGTGCCGAGTATTCTACAAAGGAAATTGTTGGCAAACAAGCCAGGCTTTCGGACTTCGTCTTGGAGTTTCGTCGAGTGACGCACTCGTTCTAACGGCTGATAGATCTCCACGGCCAGAGACATTAGACGATTAATGGGATTTTTCGGCCGCGGTCCTTGCAGATTCCCGCCCCGCCCCGCCACGCCCCGCACCGCACCGCCGACGACCGGATTGAAAATCTACAGGTCGTAAACGCGGCAGTTAACTATGGCGAGCACAGCACGCTGGGTGGCTGCATGGCGTTGTACGCATAGGGAAACACAACGTCCATGTCGGCGCGGCTCGCCACGGCCCGGTGTGGTTAGAGAGCCTCTGCTGGAGGAGAAATACCACCATCACGTAAACTGGCCAGTGTAGACTTGTCCCCTTGCGGACAGCAGGCCTAACATCATTGTACCCAAAATATCATGAATTATTTTCGGAGTCCGATGATACTAATTTTGGAACAAATCTCAGGGGACCATAGCTCGAAAATTACAAGAATCTCGACTAATATAATTTCAAAGCTTTACTGTTGCAGTGGTGCCGGTCGGCCGCCCACACGTGCCGGTGCCGGCTCTCTCCCGGCCAGTCTCCCGCGGGCTCGTGGTGACACATGGCAGCGGGGGGCCTCCACCCTGCCGGGTCAGCCGGGGGTCACGTGCACTCGGGAATTACTATCGTGACCAAGTGTGAAAACGACTCCACTAATGGCCCACGCGCATCTCCAGCGGCGCCACGCCGCGCCACGCCCCGCCTCCATCAGGGATACAAGGGGCGGGGCACGCGGAATACATTAGCGTTTGTTTTAATTCGCACACAGCGTGCCATCCATAAGAAAACCTCCAGGTTAGGTTACATAACACCCGCACAAAAAAGAAGAAGAAAAAGAAACAGATACGGAAATGCAGAGAGAGCAAAACAACATTGTCAGCTCCGGGATTTGAACCCTGGCCCTCAGTCCTGTCCTACGTGACAAGCCCGCGTCATTGCAGTTGTAATCCGAATGAAGCCCTGAGCGAGCTCACGTGATAACCGGGAAATGAGCATGTTCCCGGAGGAAGTCAGCCGCCGGCCAGGCTTCTCCCGTCTCTCTCCGACTCGGAGACAACCCCTTCGGGCGCTGTGCCCGCCGGTCACACACGTCGCTTGATTACATCGCATTGCGCATGCACGGCGAAGGGAAACGAACGAGCGAATGCACTATACGACCAGAAACAATTACCTCTCACTGATTGAAATTAAACTGCAGTTTAATTTCTGCGGGCGGCGCGCGTTATGGCGTAGAGCCGGGCGCGCGGCCTGGAGCGGCCTGGAGCGGCCTGGAGCGGCCTGGAGCGGCCTGGAGCGGCCTGGAGCGGCCTGGAGCGGCCTGGAGCTCCCCCCTCCCTCCCCATGACGACGCGTCCGCAAAGCACCGACATCGGTCGGATTGTAAAATCAGTCGGCGTGGGATGACCACAGCTAGAGTCGAGATATCATTTGAACTCTTCACTCTGGCAGGAGCAGCCACAGTAATCATACATACGATATAATTCTTACCAAGCTGCAACATGCGTCTCGGACACTCTCCGGCCAGAATACTGTCTAAAGAGAGGCTAAACTCCTCGTGTATAACAAGAAGAGCGACTTTTCCCATTATTCCAAAGAGATTAAAAAATATCGAGAAAAATTTGGGATCATTTAGCTTTCACAGAAAAACCAAAACCCAGAATCTGGGGCAACTCAACTCAGAAACCAAGGGTAAAAAAATATTTTTGAGTAGATTTTGAGACCTATTCTAAAACGCATTTCGAAGCTTCCTGATCATTTTGCAACAGGTCTCAAAATCAACTCAAAAATATTTTTTTTTACCCTTGGTTTCTGGGTTGAGTTGCCCCAGATTCTGGGTTTTGGTATTCCTGTGTATGCATTCCTAGAGTCGCCGCTCCCCTCAGAGAGATGGGTCCGCACCTCATCGCACGTCATCGCCGCACTCCGCACGTCCCCGCGGCGTAAATCACGCCTTGCTGTATAATGGACCAGGACGATATTATCCATTCGGAATAAAACGTCAACGGCCGCGCGACAAGTGGCCAGTCGCGGTGGGGAGCCCACAGGGGGAGAGCCACCTCGGTCACGTGGCTCCAGTGGCCTGCAGCGAGCCGGTGTCCGTTCAATCCGCGGTTCAATCGCAGCCAAATGAGGAGCTCAAGCTATACGACGCGGAAGTTGTGTTCACAACGGACAGCACTGTCACCAAGGAGTCAGTCACTCAACTAATTAAAAATGAAACTGTAATTTAGATCACTAATGTTATTACGAAGTCAGGAGATGGTGGTTCTTCTCTTTACGCCCAGGATCTCTAGACGACACGTCGCAGAGGTGTGGCGCTGGGACCCTAGCGGGGCCAGACCGAATATACATAAGAAACGTGTCCCGTGACAGAGAGCAGAGACTCATCGAACCCTGATGGCGCGCTCCGTTCGCTATGACTGGAGAGTACGACTCCCCGCTGGACCCGGGTAGAGAGCCTGGAAAGGAGAGAGGCGACAACTCTCATGGCGGCAGTGGGCCTGGCAGCCGCTGGGATCCAGCTGGGGACAGCGCATGCGCGGTGCCTCGCTACCTGGGCACGCGGTGAGGGTGCGGGGTAGAGCGGACACAGCTGGATCCCAGGCCGGTAGCCGCCGTGACATT
>CABIKL010003676.1:0-10626 GCA_902196195.1 Aptinothrips rufus | reverse complement strand
TGGAATGACCAAGTTTCTCACTAATATTTACTGGCACTTTTATGTAGTATTTATTGAAAGCATCACTTACTATGGCGTTTCTCATAGTTTCTTATACCAACTCTTTCATATCCGCTTTTGGTATTCTTGACTTCTTCTTAACTTCCGTTCTGGCTATCTCCGGACTACCCTATTGCGGTTTCCCAAAACCGTCGTGCAAATATTAATTAAAGTAAAACAAACAGACAAAATGTTCAGACAAGGCGATCAAAAAATTGATATGTTCAATCTTTCACATATCAAATGCCATTAAATTAGAACTAGGTTAGGTGTACGCCAGACAGTGTCTTCGCGTAACAGGCTGAGCTCGCTAAATACTTTAGCTTGCTCAACCCGTCACGCTCCGCCCCTGTCTAGGCTCCCACCTAACCTAGGCCTGCGGCGCTTTCGTCTCGGCCCTTCGGGCCTCGACTCAGGGTCTTCCAGAGCAAGCCGGTAAACTGCTTAAAAATTATTATGATTTACGTAAAAATCTACTATTTTTTTTATTACTTGAACCTCCGAAAACTTAAACACTTACATAAAACCACCGACAAGCACTTTTTTTTTTCATTTGTTTCGTGTGTACGCAGCAGGAGGTCACTTTGAGGTCCTCCTGCCACCCCCGTTGATGCCATAAGGGCATCTTCAGGGCTCCAGAAAGAAAGATACAATCAGAGTGATTGCACTTCGGAGGCCACACAGGCAGGAACCTACCAACACTTAGGTGGCGATGCCACTTTATCGTGGGAGTCTTCAGGTGATTTGAATACCTGTGACTCCGGACCTCTTTAAAAGGGTCCTTGGTGAGGCGCCCCCCTCCCGGAGGGCCAGTGTCCGGAGACTAACACTGCCTTAGCTATGGAGAGAAGACAGTGGCAATGGTTAGACCCTTGTGAACAGACATTTAAATGTTACCTCCTCTTCTTTACTCAGCATATTCCTACAGTGCGACACCAATGATCCGCGAGGACGCGCTCTTCTCGTGTGGCAAAACATGTCGCTGGCCATGCTGACAATGTACCCTGGAAAGTAATGAGTTTTTAATATGTGTTTCTAGCAAGGGGCCGTCCATTAACTACGTTACGCACTTTGGGGATGGGGGTGGGCATTCTGCCTCAGCTTAGGGCTGCGTTGCATGAGATACGGGGACTCAGCCAGCGTAACGTAACGCGCTTTCGTACGTATTCTAAATGTTTCAACCAGAAATGCGCTATCATTCATTGAAACAATTCTACAGTTGATCTGCGTGTCTTTACTTGGATTCGCATCAACAGCATTTCGTGGCTCTCCGCTTCGCTTCGCTAGAAATGCTCTCTTCAGTTGATTACTACTAGCGCCATCTCGGCCTACCTCCCAAGGGCACGGTCACCGGCAAGCCGGGCCTGAGCCACGAGGTACTGGTTAGTCACGAGATAGCCCTCCTACATTAGGGCGCACGGCCTACCTCCCAAGGGCACTGACACCGGCTGGGCTAGAAATGAACACTCAATATTTAAAAGATAACTGTGAATTATTATTCGTCACAGTTCAACAGATACAGCCTCTCACGCACTAACACAAGTCACTTGAACACTCGCGAAAAGCCACGCATTACTGTTGATGCGAATGCAAGTAAAGACACTCCTAGATCAACTGAGAAATGTTGTAATAATAGCCGCGAGCGTAGGAAGCGGAGAATTTACGAAATGCTGTTGATGCGAATCCAAGTAAAGACACGCAGATCAACTGTAGAATTGTTTCAATGAATGATAGCCGCGAGCGTAGCGAGCGAAAAGCCACGCATTACTGTTGATGCGAATGCATGTAAAGACCTTCCTAGATCAACTGAGAAATGTTGTAATAATAGCCGCGAGCGTAGGGAGCGGAAAGCCACGAAATGCTGTTGATGCGAATCCAACAATTCTACAGTTGATCTGAGTGTCTTTACTTGGATTCGCATCAACAGCATTTCGTGGCTTTCAGCTCGCTACGCTCACGGCTATTATTACACCATTTCTGCAGTTGATATAGGAGTGTCTATATTTGCATCTTGCATTCGCATCAACAGTAATTTGTGGCTTTACACTCGCGGCTATTTTTATCCTGATTCATCTCCATTATTCTGAACTTGCTGCAATTTCGCAGTTGATCTACAAGTGACTTCATTTGGGTTCCCAACATCACAAATTGATAGCTTTCCGCTCGCTGCGCTGTCGGCTATGATATTCACCTTCATTATTATAAGCTTGCTACAATTTTGCTTCCAGAAATCCAAAGTTTGCGTCATTGAAAATGTGTAGCTTTTGGCTTCTCAGAATCGGCAAAAAGCACTGCGTCGTTACTTTTTCTGTTAAAGAATCAAAGTCTAGGCAATAAGGGAGGTTGGGAGGAAAAAGGGAGGGAGGTTGGGTGCTGTGACCTACCATCATCAAAACGTTTGGGCGCCACTGGCTGGATGTAATGCTGAATGAGCCCAGCAGCAAGGATGTCTTCACTCTCTGGATCGATAGCGAGTAACTTCTTCAACTCTTCAGGGGACTTCAAGAAGCGAGTCCTGTCTTCAGGGGCCGAGGTGTTAATGAAGACATCTGCTTCTGATGCATGTGACATCTCCATTCCGAGCACATGCATCGCGGCCTCCTGTGCAGACACCTCCGACTTGTTAATGAATACATTTGAAATGGCCCGCATCTGCTGGGCCAGCGAGGCGTCTCCTTCCCGCACACTCTCAGCCGTGTCCCTGATCAGCTTGGATAGACCTCGATCCGATTTGTTAACGTAGTCAACCACATAGATCACGCATCCGAAAGGATCCCAGATAAACTGAATATCCATATTCGCGTGAAGCTCGAATATATCCTTGTTGTATGCGTTTATCTTTATTTCACATAAGTTCCTCCTGAGCAACACTCTTGGCCGTTTCAACTGTGAACGTAAGATTAGAATATATCGTTCTTCTGTGAGACCTAAAGCTTCCAGGAACTCGTCATAAGAGAGCCCTTCATTTTCCTTGTAGAGCGATATGACTTTCTTCTGAAGCTTCTTATATTCAGCCGACAGCAACTTCTTCTCCTCTTCGTTGAAGGTGTCATCCAAAGGAAACAGAACAACTGAGCTTCGCATGGGTGGGAATGGGACTCCGAACCTACACACACGTTGGCCACGTATCTCCCTGTGACATGTCCTGCTGTGCCGATGGTACTGCACATTGATGGCTTCCCCGAGGTCCGCGTCTTTCAGGCAGGTTATTAGCTTGTCAATAAATGCTATGACACGATCGACGCTTGAAGGGTCAGTGGGGTCGTACACAGGCGCTCCACTGAGCCAGACAATGATGTGAAAATGTCTCGATCCTCTATGCTGAAATTCCGAGCGGATGAAGGAGTGGTCCATGGGGTACTCTTCAAAAGGCCCTCCCGCCATGGACAGCAGGTTCCACATGTTCCTGAAGCGCCTGTCGAAGTATCTGGTGACCGTCACAGGGTCAGCCTGGATTAGGCGCACCTTCTCCTCCCAAGGCAAGGCGCGCACCTCTTCCTCCGTGATGGTCTTGTTGTCCAGGACCTTTTTCAGCACAACAATGAGCTCCGCCCACCGGGTTTCAGCACACGAGAACGTCATGAAAAGAGTTGGGACGCCGAATTGACGCACCATGGCAAAAACCAGTTTCTTCTTTTTCTCCCAGTAGGCAAAACTTGACCGATCAACTGCGAGAACTCTGAATCCATCGTCGTGCTGAATTAAGTCGTTCAGTGCCCCATCGTTTAGGACCATCTGAACAGTCACTCTGCCGCGGCGCCGCTTCTTCCTGAGCGCTATGCTGATCTGAGAGGAGAGCCTGTAGCGCCTTATCTTGCAGAACGCCAAGAACAGCCTCGGTAAGTTCGTGGCAGCGCGACGGTCATGAAAGCGCGCTTCAGCCTTGGCAATCTTTGTCACGTTCACTCCGCTCGTTATGTTCCTCGCCTGGCCGCAGTATACTGTAGGGAAGGCCAGTTCCTCCACGTGCTCGTCGAAGAGAAGTGACATGGGAATCATGTTTTCCCCGGGCGCCATGCTGATTCCCGTGTCAGGCGGGACGATGTCCACGTCATCCAGCAGCGTCTCTTGTTCAGCAAGCATCCGTTCCTCGTCGAGTAGGTCGTTCCAGTCCTCTTCATCTGGCTGCTCTTCTCCATCAGGCGCCGACTGAACAGCTTCGACGGCCTCGCTATCTCCATCAGCCGCTGCGTCCTCTTCAGCCTCTGCTCGGCCCTCCTGGAGGGCATCCAGCTCGACCTGTACCTGCCTGAGCCACTCCTCGTCCAGCACTATGTTGTTGTCCTGGAAGAGCTGCTGCGTCACCAGGTACCGGGCTGCCTCGAACACAACGGGGAGCCGCACGTGATCCGACGCGTAGGCGTGCTGGTCTCGCATCCTGCGCAGTAACCTGACGAACACGGTCTGTGTCTCTTCTAGACGTCGTGGCAGCACAGACACGCACTTGTTGATGTCCACGGGCACGTTCACACAGCTGCCACGGAGGCCGTACTGCCTGCAGACTCCAAGCTCTCTGATCTGCATGAATGGATATCGTGGACTCACCATCCTCTCTTCTAAGGGACGCATTCCTTGCAGCGCTGGGGGAACCGGAAGGAATTTGAAACCGTTGCACGCAGCGAGCGGTGGGATCATCTTCTCCTGGACCAGGTACTTCTTGCAGGTCCCACAGAGAGTACATGCCTCGCCCTCCCGACGCTGGACGTCGCACACAGCCCGCCAGTCCGCGTACATGTTCTTCGCATCGAGTGCTGCTTCGGAGACGATGACAACAGAGGACCTGAACCACAGTTGACCGCAGCAAGAGCATACATGAGTTGGCCCCAGCTTGTTGTTCTGGAAATACTCGGCCCTCTTAGCGGGATACGACGAACGCTCAAGTCTGCGAATAGCTTGTAGCTGATTTTCTCTGCGACGGACTTCCTCATCTTCTCGAGCAAGACGTCGGCGATCAGCGTCTTCATCTCGCTCCCTACTCCTGTATATGTCATCCTGCGATCTCCTCTTTTCCTTTGCAAGTCGATTCCTCTCTGCTTCTTGTTCCCTGTACATTTGATCCTCTGTCCTCCTCTTTTCCTTTGCAAGTCGATTCCATTCTGCTTCTTGTTCCCTGTACACCGGATCCTCTGTCCTCCTCTTTTCCTTTGCAAGTCGATTCCTCTCTGCTTCTTGTTCCCTGTACACCGGATCCTCTGTCCTCCTCTTTTCCTTTGCAAGTCGATTCATCTCTGCTTCTTGTTCCCTGTACACCTGATCATCTGTCCTCCTCTGCTCCATTGCAACTCGATTCCTCCCTGCTTCTTGTTCCCTGTACACCTGATCCTCTGTCCTCCTCTTTTCCTTTGCAAGTCGATTCCTCTCTGCTTCTTGTTCCCTGTACACCTGATCCTCTGTCCTCCTCTGCTCCATTGCAAGTCGGTTTCTCTCCGCTTCTTGTTCCTTATATGACTCTTGCGTCCTCTTCAAACGTTTTGCTCGGTGATCTTTCTCAGCCTCTTGCTGCCGAAAGATCTCGTCTTCTCGCTTCCTCTTCATGGCATCTGCTTTCTTCTTCTTTGCGGCCTGCAGCTTCTCAGCCTTTGACAGCCTCCTTGGTTTGTTCTGCTCGCCAGTGGCACTAGGGGAGGAGGGCGGTGATGAGGGCGCCTGAGGTGATGATGGTGGTGGGGCTGGTGGGGATGACAGTGGTGATGGTGTTGACGCGGGTGGCCCCTGCTGGTGAGGTCTCTTGCTGCTCGGAGATGGTCCGAGCGGTACCTCAGGTTTCTCTTCGAAGGACAGGTTGTTGATCCCTGCCACCACCTGGCTATAAGTGCGACCCAGCATCCGAGCAGGACTCATGGCAGCCGAGGAAGTGGATGACGCGTCTGATGAGTCACCATGGAACTCGGCCATGACACTGCTGTAGGTGACACGAGGAGCTGGGGCGGGTTCACCCCCAGACATCCAGGGCACGAAGTCCAGCAAGCACATCGGACTGAGACCAGGCGGAGTGCGCCTGGGCGGAGTGCAGCAGGATGGTGTTTCCCCGGGACTGTCACCGGCTGCAGACCTCGGCGGCGACCCCACGCTGCTAGGAGAGGTACGGCCTGAGGGGGTTACAGCTTGAAGATTTGATGGGGGCGTGATGTCAGAGCTCACATTACCCTTGTTGGGACCAGTTTCATCCAGTTCTCCGCTTGACGTCCAGGGATCTGCTTCTCCAGGGCCGCTGCTGCTCAAATTAGATGAAGGTTTGGCAGTGCTTCCAGTGGCAGGTTTTGATGAAGGTTTCTCCACAATGCGAGTGCCCGACGATGATGCAGATACGTCCAGGCCAGCACTGGTACAAAGCGATCCCTCTACGGCTCGGTCACCTGGCAGGGGATCATGATCAGACTCACCAGATCGAAGAGTGATGGGTGTCAGGACGTAGGACTCGTCCAGGCCCAGGTGCAGCGCCATGACGTGGTCGACCAGGTCCGTAACGCCTCTCAGCTGCATTAGGACTGCACAGCCTGCCTCATCCGGCAAGCCGTCAGGTCCCCTTCTCTCCGCGTCGAACAGGAACACTCGCCCATCTGGTGCCTGGTAGATGGCCATGGACGTGTTGGCTACCACAAGAATCCCAGCACTGAAGGTCTCGAAGAACACTGAGAGTCCATCCTGAAGGTTCTGGTCCAGCGCGCTCTCTCCGCCAACCAGTGTGCCCCTGATGGTAGCGATGTGCACAGAATGGAACTTGATCTGGAACAAACCAACACCGTGAAAGCACCTCTCTTCCAGCCGGGAAGTCACACCTCCCATTCAAAATAACAGAATGAGAAAATAACAAGATGCTTAAGTCAATGCCGGGTGCGGAATAACTAATAACGGCATCAATTCATCACTGTGTTAATTATATTTATGATGTAAATGTTACTGTATTATAAGATTAGAATCAATTAAATATTTCGTCGCCAAACCAAAGTTATGAGTGTTGCGTGGTATGCAATGTTTGCTTATGAAATATTTCATACATTGAAATGTCTAGAATTAGTTAAATTTATCTTCGCACTGCCTGTATCAATACCTAATTCATACATTTTCAAGTAATTGGAACGGAGAAGTTCCAGGTGCGTTCTTGCTGGACTATACAATTTATTACACATATCGTTAGTTTATTAGCAAAACTTATGAATTATTTTTATTATTTCTGTATATGCCCTTTCAATTCTGAGTGAAATAGTTCAATTAAAAAATATGAGCCTTATTTTCGTAAGTCATGCAAGAGCGCATTATTCCTCACAAAAATATGACTTAAATGTAACTAGTTACTTCACTTATGTAACGAAACTGTATAAATTACTTGGGAGAAAAACCTGGAACTATAATTATAACCAACAAACAAAAAAATTAAAACTCTACGTTGTCGATGTCATTAACTATTCAAGCCAACACTATGACTCACATACACACACTGCATTCGTTAAGCTTAAATTTCAGCAAACAGTAGAGCTAACCTATTCTATCTCTATAAGGGTCATAAAAGATTATCTTACCTACTACAAAAGTTATATAATTTAAAGTCAATCAAGCGAAATTACCGAAAATGCTAATTTTATGCACTGAATGAAAAGCGAAACGCAAAGCTATAAATTATAAAAATTCATGTACCTCCACACCTTCCAGGGAAATTACCTCTTTGTTGTGGTCAAACTTTGCTACGTTTGTCAGCTCTGTAGGGTGCATGAGCTGCTTGCTATCAGCAAGAAGATGCTCCGTGGCGTGGAACATCGTGTCTCCAGCGTGGACACACATGTCCACCGTCTCGCAGGTCCATCCATCAGCGCCCTGGTCCAGGAACCAGCAGCACGCCGCCGCAGACATCGCCGCGAGCTGCCGCCCAAGACCAGATGCAGGGAAACACTCGTCGAACTGGTGGGTGGTGCCCTGGACCACCACAGGCCTGCCGCCTGACGGGGAGGCCGCAGCGCCCAGGAGAATCACAGGAGTCAGTTGGTACTCCCTGTTGGCGGAGCCGTACAGCCCGATGACGTGCTGCACCAGCTCCGGGATGCCAGCCAGCTGCACCAGCACAGCCGTGCCGAGTCCATACGCCAGGCCGGTGGTAGTAGGACTCCTCGCGTGCGAGTCGAACACCCACACAGAGTCATCGGGTGCGCGGTACACGGCGATGGAGTAGCTGCACATCACGAGGATCCCAGCTTGATATCTTCCAAAGAAGGTGGTCAGGCCATCGTGCAGCGTAGGCTTCCGAGGTCCTTCAGCACGAACAACTCTTCCGTAGATGGTACTAGCAATCAACGGCTTGAAGAGTATCTGAAACAATAATCCAAGACATAGTAAGGATCCAACGGACCACCAATTTGATATCGGAGGACAAGGGAACGGACGAATATCTCGTTCGCAAACTGAAAACCTCGACCGAACACATTTAAATAAACATTTTTTGCGTTACTTTATCATACGGCGTAGAAAACATGCACCCTCATGATTTGATTGCTCTAAAAAAACGAAGAATGAAGACTATTTTGAAACGAAGATTTGTTCGTAAAATAAGTCCAGATATCTCCACCGGACTCAAAAATCCGAACTAGTGATAATTCACTTATAACGTTTGGATACAAAGTAAAAACTATTACACACACCGTAAGCGCTCTCACTGAATCATATTGGATCATGATGTAGTGAGAAGAACGTCTAGGATTATGAGACGCGACAGGCTCAAAATGTGCTTAACAAATAGATAAAAGGAATAAATAAAATATTCTTCATGTCGTTTTAAAACAACTTTTCCAGAGAGTCTGGAATACTTTGATTGATTGTTCGCAGGATCCTATATCAAACAGCATTCCCACCCAATGTTTCTTGCGGAAGGTAAGCATTCATTCCCAGTTTCTTACCGGCTCGTTGAACAGTGCAACGTCAGATAACTCCGACGGCTCCATGTGCACTTTGCCCTTCGGAAGGCGGTGTCTGTTCTCTTCGTACATCTGGTCCCCAGTACGCACACACAGGTCCACTAGTTCGCTGGTCCAGCTCTGGGTGCCCTGGGTCAGCAGGATGCAGCACGCCGCCGCCGCTATCGGGGTGCACTGCCTGCCGCGACTCCATGGGGACCCGCACTCGAACTGGCTGACAGTCCCTGGCAACACGTAGCGAGGCATAGTGATCACAAGGAAAACAAAGGCTGAAATAAAAGCTGAAAAAGAAGAATTAGAAACAAACAATAACTTAACAAAATAAGGACAGAACTTAATTTATATTTAAAACAGAAATGACTCCTAAGAGAACACTTCCTCTGAGCGTTGTCGTCGAATGATGGTGAAGGTTGACCAGCACCACCTGGAACCAAAAGAAAACATTCATTACGTCAAATAATTGTTACGGCCTTCTCTCTCGCGGTATATGGGACGATTAATAGAAGGCAACGCTTCAAACCAACTGTTTGCTACCACAGTGCAGCTTAGCAAATATTAAAATCCATCCCACCGCAATCCTCATACGCAACGCGAAAATTTCCATCCGCGTAAGTAGAAACCAAACTTCAACATTTGCTCCTATTTGGTAGTTACCTCAAAAGGCACGCGTGGCGTACCACAGTCGTCAGTGCAATTCCAGCTTTACCAGTTAAGTTTCTACGGTGAGTTAATAAACTACGCCTGCACGTACCACTGCAAAGCTCAAAGCTTTCGATCACACCAACTATCACCAAAAGAACAACACACGGACTATTCAAACGACGTAATATCTTTTAGGTAAGACAGGGTTTCAAGTGAAACCTCTAATGATTAAACGCAGATCGAGGCAAAGATAAAGTTGGCAGCGTATCGACGGGTGGGATGGGCTTCAGAAATATGCAGGACACGAGTAACGTCATCACTGAATGGCAGTCATTCGCACAATCCGCCAATTTTGAAAACCTTTACGTCCAGCTACAATCATCGTCGCCGTCACAATGCAACATCGAAAAATCTAGCTGCTCGTAGCGATCAAAAGTTAATCGCCACGATCAAAAAGTTCGATCGATCGATCTGGAGCCTATCAAAAATTTGTTCTTGTATGCTAACTTCCTTACATACAAATCGTTCATACACTACAAACAAATCCCAGCCATCATAACGTCGGAACAAAATAGTTTGTATTAAGAAGAAACGATTTACGATTTCTTTCATAATACGAACGAATTTTGTTTGTACGTTATGACGGTTGTGATCGTCTGTAGTAGACGAACAAACAGCCGAATTCGTTGGTAAGGAAATAAGCGAGGGGCCAGTCACTTACTCGAGAAGTGTACACAGATTTCAAGATTTCCAATAATTGTAAAGCGCATTTCTGGCCTAAACATCCAGGCTAGAGTCAAGAGTCAAGAGAGCGAGCTGAGTTAGTAAGAAAGCACGTAACATTGTGCTGGCTCAGATCCCCTCCCCTCACGTAACGCAGCTTCACACTGACGCGTTACAAACCTCTCCCCTGAGCGCGTAACGTAATAGAGTAGTCCAAAGATGACTCGAAGCGGAAGTAAACAGAAGAAAACGGCTTCCACTGGCCGGGCGAGAAGAGAGGCGGGGAGAGGACTGGCCGGACTCCCGCCTTCGTCCCCTC
>CABIKL010003675.1:0-10628 GCA_902196195.1 Aptinothrips rufus | reverse complement strand
ACCCCGGAGAAAAGCGCGGCGATTCTGGAGCAACGACCCTGAATTGACATGATCGTATCCTCTTGTCAGTAACAAACGCACGAGCACTAAAGGCCCAGTTTCGACGAAAGTTCAATCGAGATTTTACCTCGCTTTTTGGCGTTAACCGTCCGATTTCTGCCAATTATAGGAAGCGTAAACCAGAGTTCCGGCGCCCTTATTTACAGGAAAGAGCCGGCGTTAAGTTCCATCAAAATGTTTGTGAAACTGGCCCTTAGTGTCGGTGCGAGTTGAAACCCCGCTCAGTCTAACGAAAACATTCGGGCTTCTCGATCGTGTACTCATCGCTTCTCTATCTCTGTGTTTACAGTCTGCCGCAGCTGCATCGTCCAGTACCTGCAGGCCAGCAGCTTCTGTCCCCGCTGCGAGGTCCAGCTGCACAAGGGCTGCCCGCTCAGGAGTCTCAAGTGAGTTCCACCGCCCTCTATATCCGACTGAGGATCTCATTACTATTTCTTCAGACGCCGCACAATAGGAAGTGAGTCACTGCCCTGTCGATCTGACCTCTTGCACTTTATGTTCCAGGCCTGACAAGACGCTGCAGGACATCGTGTACAAGCTAGTGCCAAACTTGTTCCACAATGAAATGCAGAGGAGAAGAGTTTACTACGACGCCCACCCGCAGTATGGTGAGTGTCGACCCCTCTCTATCTCTCTCTCCTTCCCGCCATTGTTCTTGCGGAGGGACGCTATGTTGTGCACGTTCACCGCGTTGAGCGGACGTTGGTAACAGTCGTCTGTATACGTAAGGCGGTATAGAATCAAAAGATATGTCCCGGATGCGTTGATTTCCACAGCGCTGCTCTTTCAGCGTGTTCGCTCTTTGCGGCCCTGTCTCTGTTCAGTCAGTCTTAAAATAAGAATTAAATACACAATGCCGATTGCGACAGATTAGACATATGTTCGTCAGAATTTGCGACATAGGTCCACGTGCCGCTTTCGGTCTATTGTTTTGACTCTCGGTCTCTCACTCTCTCACAGCCTTTAAATACTTAGATTCTCGTAGCTAATGTTCGTAATGGTACCTTTGCCTTGTTTTTACCTGACTGTTGCATTTCTCTTCGACAGTGGACCAGACGACCCCGGAGCAGCGCGGCGACTGCCTGGAGAGGTTCTACTCGCCCGACGACAGCATCAGCCTGTCGCTGGAGTACCACGACCGGAGGTGAGTGAGTCTGCAGCGTCACCGTATAGTCATGTCAGGACAACCAGCGGAACGTCAGAGAAATAGGCGTGGTCTTGAAGAGGCAGGCGGCAGGGACTTTGACGTTTACGTCAGGGATTAGTCAGGGGAACGTCAGAAAATTTGAAAATCGCGAGCTTGTTGCAAGCCGGGTTGCTGCTCTGCAAATGTCATGCACGGGCAAATGAGTGACATTCGGTGCCACATGCTTACCACCTTACTAACAAAGCGTTTATACACTACAAACAAATCCCAACCATCATAACGTACTAACAAAATCGTTTGTATTACGCAGAAAGTTGTTAGTAATATACTAACAATTTCGTTCATACAGTAATACGAACGAATTTTGTTTGTACGTTATGACGGTTGGGATTTGTTTGTAGTGTATGAACAAACTCACAAAGTCGTCAGTAAGGAAATAAGGGTGCACATAGGGCTGGAAAAGCATATGATGATCAGTAGGCTCCATTGTCAGTGCGAGGCGAGGGAGGTGGCACAGTTTTGCCATCGAAATGTCCTGTATTCATGGGTCTCGAAACACTTCATATCAAATCGACGAAAAGGTGTCCGAGGTTCCTGTCCTAGGCGTCGCGTTGCAGATTGATTTGATGACGTCGCGTGATATGACCTTCCTCAATGACCACGTCTTGTGTGGGACGCGGCCTTGGTGTCCTCTCGGCTCCTGTTCTATCGGCATCCCTCCCCGCTGAGCGGCACGGCACGGCACGGCGCCTCACGACATCGAGATAAGATAACGCACGCGCCGCGCCACGCCACGCCGCGCCACGTCACTGCGGCTGCGTCGTCTGCTATTTGACGGCTATTGGCTGAGAACGCGACGTTAGATATCGCAGAGCGAGGCAGTAGATGGCTCGAGCAGGGGCGTAGCCAGGAAGACCTGATAGAAAGGGAGTGGGAATGGTCGCGTCACTCTCTTCTCTTAAGTTTGCGTAGTTTAATGCAAGTAATGCGTGTTGTCTGTCTGCCCTTTGCGCCTCTAATCCATACGTCCTGGCTACGCCGCTGGGCGAGGTTTGTTTCAAGGGCGCGGCTTGTTTTAGGAATGGAATGGCGTAGGCGAGGTGAGGTTCCGAATACTTGGCTTCGGTTTTGGACTAGCAGGTCTTCGTCGAGTCATGCCTCTCGCTATATGGGCTTTCAAAGGTTCTGAACAGGATAGGCGCGATAAAGTTGCCGTCCGCTGGAGACGCCACCCCCGCAATGCCACGCCATGCCACGCCCCGCACGCGTAAGAGCACGTGCGGCCTGGGAGCGCGCACACCTGTCGCCCCGCCACCCACCTCCCCTCCCTCCCTCCCATAGAAAGATGATCGTCCGTGCAGGTATCGCTTTGTATGGAGGTTTGGAGCTGCGTCGGCCTCTACTCGGCCTGCCTGAGCGGCTCAGGGGCCCGGTAAGCCCCGCACAGACATGCCAAAAGCTAGCAGATTCTGGGGCGACCCAACCCAGAAACCAAGCGTAAAACAATATTTTCGAAGGCCATTTTGTCATTTTAAGACCTATTTCAGAATGATCAGGAAGTTACGAAACGCATTTTGGAACAAGTCTCAAACTGACCATCTAAAATATTTTTGACGCTTGGTTTTATGAGATAGATTGCCTCCAAATCTGTTCATTTTTGTTTTCCCGTGCGAGCTGTCAGTGGGCTGTTCAAGCTGCGAGCCTTCGCGGCGCTGGTCAGCCTCCCTGCTTAGGAGGCTTAGGCTTCAACCATTTTCTAGCTGGCGAAGCCTTGGCGTTGAAAGAATGACCTAGAGTTCGCTGATTAGATCGATCTAGAGCCGCAGGACCTCAAAGCTTTGCTCGTTAATAGTTACGTGAGCTCATTGTCAGCTTTCGTTTGCGTTGTGATTACGCCATGTTCTTCGAAGAATTTTAAACTTGTTCTAATGAATCATTTGATGTTGCAGAAAAGCGGCGTCTGCCTCCGGGAAGGAGAAGACGGAGGAGAAGGCGGTGCTGCCGCCCAAGAGATACCTCAAGTGCCCGGCCCTGTTCACCGTGGGGCTCCTGAAGAAGTTCATTAGATTTAAATTTGACCTCCCGCCAGAAATAGTGGTGAGTCCTTGTCAGATATACATGTATGAGTTTCTGTATGCCGATGGGAGTACTAATGTTTTGTATTTGTCCGCCGCAGATTGACATTTTTCAACGGAGAGAAAGCCTCGCTGACGAGTACACGCTGCTTGATATTGCCTACATTTATCCTTGGAAGAGGGTAAGAAACTTTTCCAACGAAACATTTCATACTTATGTAAATCAAATGTTATTAAAGTGAACAAAAATTGGTGGCGATGACAACCATTTGGTTGGTGTGATAAGAACTTTAAAGAAAAGAAACTCGATTTTTGTCAGCCAGGTCAAAATGTGGGTCCATTACATGCACTTGACTAATATTTTATCGTTTTGCTTTTGTTTCTCCGCAGAGCGAGCCGATGCAGTTCTTCTACCGAGTTCGCGACCCGAGGACGCCCGAGAGCGACGAGGAGGTGGAACGGGAGATGCCCGCGCTGTCCGCGGCGGTGAGCGGCCGCGCGACCAGGGCGTCGAGGAGGGCGTCGTCGGCGTCCTCCCTGGCGAGCCCGATGAACAGTCCCCGCGCCAGCCCGCGCGCCAGCCCGGTGCCCCACGCGAAGAGGACGAAGGTGGAGGTGTGCGAGGAGAGGGTCCCCGTCGAGGCGGAGCCCCCGCCCCCCACCAAGCTGAGCAGTCAGCCGCCGAGCGGTGCCGTGCAGCCCAAGCCCCTGGCCGGGCTGCCGAACGGGCGGGCCTCGCCGCCTCTCTCCCCGGCCACGCCCCCCGCCGTGAGCCCGCCCAAGATCACCCTGACCATCTCGCCGTCCAGAGGGACAGTGACGTCCTCGACCACGGAGCTTCCAAAGAACAACGCGCCGAGCCCAGCGCCGATCCAGGCGACGACACCGGCGCCCGCTGCGTCGCCTCCCCAGCCCGTCGCCAGGAAGGGCGGCCCCCAGAGCGCGGTGTCCGCCGTCAAGAACCTCACCCCGGTGCTGCCCAAGTCGACATTCGGCGCGACGGTCACCACGAAGACGGCGAACGGTGGGTTCGTGACGGTGAAGAACCCCGTCGCTCGGACGGTCAGCGGGATGCCGATGAGCGCGAAGAACAACAGCCCCTCGCCCAAGCCGCTCTCGAGGAGCACGCCGAAGTCTCCGCCCCCGACCAACCCGGGGCCCAGGACTAAGCGTCTAAGCAACGGGCTCCCCGCCATAGCGCCCAAGACTGAACTCAAGGTGGTGCTCACCCACATGGGCAACCAGGGCTCGCCACTGACCTCACAGGCCAAACCCCAGCAAGTCGGCGGCCCTCTCGCATCCTCCAACGGGCAAGCTGCAGCCCCCAGGAACAACCCCCAGCTGACGAAAACAGTGACCTCCTCGCTGCCCTCCCCGGCGGGCAGGACGCAGGGCGGCCAAGGCTCGGACAAGGCGGACGAGGAGAAGAAGGTGGAGACGGCCAGGGCCATCCTGCAGCTGAGCATGGGCGGCTTCAAGAGGTGCAGCACGCCCACCGACACGGTGCTCCACAACCGCATCGATAAGATAGTCAAGGACCTCCAGGACGACGACTCCCAGGAGGGCAACTTAGTCATCAAGAGCGAGCCGGCCAGCCCCGCGACGTCTCCAGACTCTTCTAGTCCGCGCCACTCCCCAGTGCCCCGCGAGAAAACAAAAGAGAGCGCGCCACTGCCGCCAACCCTCCCCAAAGTGAACGGCCTGACCATCACGCCGATCGACCCGCCCAAGAGGAAGGCGTCGCCGCTGCAGACTGGCGACGAGAAGAGGCCCAAGCTAACTGAACCCGCCCCGACCGCAGCGCCGTCAGCGTTCAAAAGGCCCGCCGAGTCGGGACCACCAGCTCCCGCCCCGTCCAAGATGGCGAAGGTGGACAAGATTGCCGAGTCGATCAAGCTCAAGCAGGAGATGCTCATGAGCCAGCGGGAGAAGAAACCAGCGGATAGTGTGCAGTCTGGCCAACCTACGCATCAGTCGAAGCCATCAGCGCCTCCGCCACAGGTTGGCCAACCGCCAAAGATAACGGGAAACAACCAGGTTTCCGTTGGCAAAACTGTATCAAATCTAATGAAAGTAGCGTCAGCGCAGCAATCAGGCGGTAGTACAGCTTCAAGCCAGTCAGCACAGCAACAGTCTCCTCAGTCTGGGAAGCCGCTGTTACCAAAGCCGACGGCGCAATCGCAGCAGCAAGGGAAGTCCCCGGGTCAATCGCATACAGTGAAGTCCGGATGGACGGCGCAAAATTCGTTGGAGAAGTCTTTGTCAAATCAGTCACAACCAGTCCAGGCATCTCTGCAGCCGAAGCCGCAACCACAGCAACAGTCAAAGGCACCAAAGCCGAGCTCAGCACCGTCTCAGCACAAACCCGCTGGCGGTCAACAAACCCAGCCGAAAAAACCTCTGGAGTACCAGGCAGGGCAACAGAAGGTCACTCAGGAGCCGAGGCCAGCGCAGCAAGTACCGCAGCCGAAACCTGCAGCTGCTCAGTCAACACTGCAGCCGAAACCCGCAGGAGGGCAGAATACAGCTCAGCCAAAACCCACGGGACCACAGGCAGGGCAGCAGAACAAACTTGGAGGATCGGAGCAGGCGCCACCACTGAAACCGGCAGGAATCCAGCAGCCCCCGCAGCCGAAACCCACGGGGTTAGAACCAACGCAGCAGGGCCTACCCGCAGGAGTACAGCAAGCACAGCAGCCGAAACCCTCGGGGTCGCAGCCAACGCTGCAGAACAAACCCTCAGGAGTGGAGCAGAACCAGCAGCCGAAACCCTTGGTGTCACAGCAAACGCAGCAGAACAAACCGGCAGGAGCACAGCAGACCCAGCAGCCGAAACCCTCGGGGTCACAGCAAACGCAGCAGAACAAACCGGCAGGAGCACAGCAGACCCAGCAGCCGAAACCCTCGGGGTCACAGTCCACGCAGCAGAACAAACCCGCAGGAGCACAGCAGACCCAGCAGCCGAAACCCTCGGGGTCACAGTCCACGCAGCAGAACAAACCTAATGGGACGCAGCCGGCTCCACTACCAAAGCCTGCGGGAAACCAGCAACCTCTGCAACCCAAACCTGCGCAGCCTCAAACACCAAACCATCAGCAGACCACCAAAGTAAGTACGGAACTCATTGAACTATTAGTAACAGTGGGATGAATTGGAGAATCGAGTATTATAGACCTGCCCAGATAACAGTCTTGGATTCAACACCGGCTTTAGTTGTCCGACTTTAAGCTGATCCTTGTGTTTTTCTTGTTGCAGAAGCTCGCTAGTCCCGAGTCGGCGAAGAACAAGAAGCCCATCCCGGACCTGCAGAGGCTGCAGAGGCCGCCGTCGTCGCTGTCCGGGACAACGGTGAACGGCAGCCTGTCGCTGGCTGAGGTGAAGGAGCAGCTGGCCAAGAAGGGTCAGTACAGCCCGCCGCCGAGCGGCCCCGCGAGGACGCCGCCACGACTCATCGAGATCTCGCAGCAGCAGCAGCAGCAGCAGCAGCACCGGAAGTCGGCGCCCGCCGCCGCCGCCGCTGGGGTGAACCGCGACGGCTACGGCGCCCTGGACCTGACGGCCGCGTCGCCGCGCGCCTCGGACCACGGCGGCAGCTGGACGCCGCCGCCTAGCTTCGCTCAGACCCTGGCCAAGAGGCAGCAGCTCCTGGCGCCCCAGACCCTGCGCCCGCCGCCCTCCTCCCTCTCCTCCTCCTCCCCCTCGCCCCCCGCCGACAGCCCCGGCGCCTCCGTCAGCCCCGAGCTCTTCTTCGAGCAGAACATGCTGGTGCAGCAGCAGGCCCTGCTGCAGCAGCTGCAGCTGCAGAGCCTGTTCCACACTCAGGCCGGCCTCTCCGCGGGGCTCAAGAAGGCCATCGAGGACTGGGCCTCCGCCGACAGGATCGGCGTCAAGGCGACCGCCATGCCGAAGAGGAAGTGAAGTGACGTGGTGCTGTGAACCTGGAGACAGACGGGCACTTTCTCGGTGTTCCGTTGGCATTCTTTGGCTGCAAGTGGATTACTTTGTGGTTAACTGGCGGTAGTCAGATGCACTGAGGAATGATGGAGAAACAATGTGTCATAAGTCAAAGAGTTCAAAAGAGCTCACAGTTGAGTAGAGAAATGCGCGAGTTTCGACAAGGCGCGGATTGGCAGTTTCGTGTACGTTCGTTAAAGTGAGTTCTGGATCCGCGCCTGGTTTCGACCGCTCTTCTCTGAATGTGATGCTCTCGGAAGGAAGTGACTGT
The DNA here is from genome assembly GCA_902196195.1 of Aptinothrips rufus. NCBI lineage: Eukaryota > Metazoa > Arthropoda > Insecta > Thysanoptera > Thripidae > Aptinothrips > Aptinothrips rufus. The sequence goes on along the minus strand of CABIKL010003675.1, from coordinate 3,121 downwards.
CTTAAAGTGACGCTCTAATTGTGATGCGAGTCCGGTGGGGACGAGTTACCTGTGATCCAAGCCAGATTAGTCTGAGCTTTTACTTTGTAAGTTTCGCACTCCGAGTTCAACTTGGAGTGACATTCTAAGCTCCTGTAATATAGCTGTGTTTTGTTTTTCGCGTTTTGTGTTATCGGGGCCGAAGTGACTGAAATTTCGATAGCATTTATCCCAGAAAGATTGTACCTATCATCGTATAAATGTATATAGGGCGCGAAGTGTGCAGTGGCAGGTATTCCTTGCAAAGTTATGTGTCTGTCATGTCTTTAATATTTGCTCGTTGTTGGTGCTTTGTATGGCTGTATATGACTGCATCGAATTTTTGTTGTATCTGATTAGGTTTTCACGAAATTTTCACACTCTGTTGTAATAATGAATTTGAGCGAAGGTTCAATATTGAGACTGATGTGCTGGCTATGGCACTTCGTGGTTTTGCAGTGGATGCCATGCTTTAGGCGACAGAGCTCAGTGCCCGACTACCTATGAGTCGCATGAGATGTGTCTGGTTATGTGTCACTTCTAAAACTTTTTACTGTTCACATTCAGACGGGGCTTATTGCTGCCCGTCGCGTGGGCTCTTAGTAGGGCCTAGTAGGGACACAAAACCGCTGAGTCCGCAGTGACGGACAGGGTGATAGCAGGGGTCTGCGATTTCAGATTTTTCGGGGCCCCTTATGGAGAAAATGACTGAAAAACTTTGTCGGGGGCGGTGGGCCTTTGATCCCTGATTCTAACCTACCCACTCCGAGCCTGTAATGTAACTGATATTCTAGTGGTTTCACCGTAGCCGTGGTGCTACCGTGGTATTTTGACATGCTGCTGCACGAAGTTTTTAATTTATGAATGACACATGTCATGTGAACAATCAATTTGTTGTCGTGTCGTATATTTTGTCAAATGAACTGTATGAAGGCTGATTTGTATATATCTTGTTCATAGCGCTTATTAAATATAATTCCAATTGAAAATAATTTCTGTCTACCTTATTTCATTATTTCCCGACTCGTCAAGACAGCAGAAAATGCAAAAAGACTGAAAAGTTGGAGTAAAGGTTGCTCTCAGAAATGCAACAAATACTTCCGGACCGGAGAAATGGATAAAGTGCAGGGACGGTAAGAGTCGGTAGAGCGGGAGGGGAGCTTCTGCTCTCTTCCCCTCACTTCTTCCCGTCTCGCGACTCACCACGCCATTACCTGTTCCATCGTGGACCATCACAGTCGGAATCCCGCTAATTCCCTGCTAATCAGTGATTGGCAGGACTGTGGTGAGCGAGCGGCGCGCTCCGCAGTAAGTCAGACCAGGGTTGCCACATGTCAGGAAAATCAGGGAAATGTGAGAGGAATTGAGATGGTGTGGAAAAGTCAGGGAAATCTACCAAGGCAGGCGTCGGCGGGGCGGGGGCGGAGGAGGAGCAGGCTGCCGAGAGGATGCGGGACGGAGGGGAGGGTGCGGGGCCTGGTGCGGCGCTGGTAGCGCGGCTCGCCACGGCCCGGCCATGGCCCGCCACCGCCGCACTGCTCGCTCGGCTCGGCTCGGCTCGGCCCCCCTGCTGCCGCTGACCCTGGCTGCTCGACTCGACTCGACTCGCCTGGCCTGAGAAGCCTGGCAAGGAGGCTGGCTGGTGCGAGCCGGCGCTACGGGGCAAAATACGAAGCAGAAGGCCAGGTTAGTTAGCTCTAGCGCTCTAGCTTAGGTTAGTAGGAAGAAGCGAATGTATTACGTACACCGTTACAGGTGAAACTGTCTCTCAGGTCAGGTTATGGTTTGAATAGGATATCCCAAAGATGCCTAGAGCGGAACTGCGAAGAACAAGCAGAGTAACACAAACAAGTGCAAGGATTGAGGGAAAGAGGAGACGGATACACAACCGTCTCACCCCTCGCCCTTGTTTGTGAACTTCGGCTTGTTCTTCGCAGTTCCGCTTCAGGCATCCTTGGGATACCCTATTCGTCACTGATTCCTGAAGTACGATGTGTTGATCAACATTGCTGGCGTATGTTTACGAGGAAATGTACTTCAGCAATGTTCATAAAAGTATAAAACAGTGTTGATGTCATCCAGCAAGTCCCCAATAACGTTGAACACAATCAACATTGTCCATCAAAGTTGATCCAATATTGCTGTCGAACCTCTGGACCTCAGCTCATATTAAAACGGAGGGAAATGGATGTGGGCCATCAGTGTGGGAAAGTTTGTCGGAATCAACTTATACATTCAGATGCAGTGGAATAGGGCATTCAAATCGTACGGAAGAAAATGACACGCTTCCGAGGGCGCCAGTCGCCGTGTGATAAGGGAAGGGGCCGTTCATAAACTACGTGAACGATTTCAGGCCATGTATGACATTCAGCAGAACCCCTCCCCCTACCTAAATCGTTCACGTGGTTTGTGAACGACCCCTAACGGAGCACGGACCTAATCCGGCAATCCCGAACGGACGGGTGGTGGCGGGGAGTGGTGGGGCAGGGCGGGGATGGGTGGGGTGGGGTGAGGCTTAGCTGGAAGCGGAAGCGGACGAGCGCGGAGGGGGCGGAGAGGGGCGTGGGAGGCTGGAGCAGAGAGATGTGATAGGCGGAATCGACCTGGCGGATCCAATCACAGTACAGTAGCGCAAAAGGTGTCTCAGAAATTTGTCGTTGGAGCCCGATAATTAATCACTTCAGCGCTGATATTTATTCGAAGACCCCCGAATTTTATCTGATTTCGCATTACTTTCGCCATGTTCTGGCGCTGAAAACAGTTTTGCGCTAGATCGGGAATTCATGACCTCGTCTCACCTCACGTAATTATTGGACGCCCTTAAAGCTTCCTCTGCAAGTTCAGAGCAAGCGGTGCTAGAACCAACGCCGGCAAAAGATACAAAATTTCCACCGCAAACCACTCGACTCGACTCGACTCACGATCGTGATAATATACCGCGGCATAGCCGCAGCAAGAACAATGCGACTGGTGGATAGCGGCGGGGCGGGGCGGGGCGGGGCGGGGCGGCTGGGGGAGGGCGACGGCCCGAGCAGAAAAAGCTAGCCGTGGAATACGCGTGGAACTATCGCGCGCCCGACACGTCTAAAGGCCGCTAAACCAT
>CABIKL010003674.1:0-10630 GCA_902196195.1 Aptinothrips rufus | reverse complement strand
CCCCCCCCCCCCCCCCCCCCCCCCCGGCGGGACTACGTCAGTCTCAAGCCTCTGATCTGATCGGATGGCTCGATAATTGTCGCAAAGTCGAATGTTTGAGCGTCGTAAACGCATGGGCTCGGCTGGCATGGAGCAGGGTGGGGTGGGGTGGGGTGGGGCGGGGTGGGCGGGGCGGGGCGGGGCGGGGCGGTGAGGCACGCAATCCTGTTAATGGTCGCCGTTGATTTAAGTCATTGCTGCGCGCCATGATAAGGCATTTACATACCGCTGCGCTGGCGTTAATGAGAAATTCAGGTCAGGCAGCGCGCGGTTCGGCGCGGCGCGCGGGCAGCCTCCACTGGAGAGCCTGGAAGTGGAGAGGCGACAACTGTCATGGTGGCGGAGGCAGCGGTCTTGGCAGCCGCGCTGGGAACAGAGCACTGGCAGTGCATCTGCACGCGCGGTGAAGGTGAAGATAGAGCGAACCCGGCTGGACCATAGGCCTGCTGCCGCCATGATAGTTGTCGACTCTCTCCCTGTAGGCTCTCCACGCTCGGCCATATTAAAGTACCCGTTTCTCTCCTGCGGATGACTGACGGCGGTGGCCATTTTTTCCACCGAGAGGAGAGTGCCGCCGGGCTTTGACCAAACGCCAGATAGTATCTGCGGCACGGCGCGGCGCGGTACAGGGTCGGGCCGGAGCGCCTGCGAACTGAGGCTAGGCAACCCGCCCGCACCGCTGCGACCGGCCGGCCTACCTCCCCGGGGCACAGCCGCAGCGCTGCATGCGGCGCTCCGGCTCTCACACAGAGCGATGACAACCCAGAGACTGCACAGAAAAACCAAAACCCAGAATCTGGGGCAACTCAAGCCAGAAACCAAGGGTAAAAAAAAATATTTTTGGAGATGATTTTGAGACCTATTCTAAAACGCGTTTCGAAGCTTCCTGATCATTTTGCAACAGGCCTCAAAATCAACCCAAAATTATCTTTATACACTTCGTTTCTGGGTTGAGTTGCCCCAAATTCTGGGATTCTGGTTTTTCTGTCTGGGGCAATCCAGCTCAGAAACCAAAGGAAGAAAAAAAAAAGAAGGTGCTTTTGAGCGACCTACTACAAAACGATCAGGACGCTGCCCGCTACAGTAAGCGTTACGTGGCGTTACGCCATAAGTCTGACGATGATCTTGACAATGTTCTTCTACGCGTGGTTTCTGGAGTTGTCCCAGAATCTGGGTTTGGGGTTTTCTGTATTATCTATCGCCATCACGCGCTGCAGCGCGCGCTGGGCAGCCGACCACTCACCATGCGCCGGTTTGACTAATGACAAGCGGCGCACGGCACGGCACGGCTCTATCGCCAGCAACGCCCAATTTGTTACGGACTTTATTCCAATTTTTTTTTATTAAATCTATTTTAATCCCACTCTTTGTTGGAATGAGCAATTTCTCGGACGAAGCTAAAACAAGACTTGAACGTTGAAATCGTTGCGGCAATACAGCTAAAACAAGTCTGAAATGATTGAATTGAACCCATACGACACCGGGCACTCCGGCGGCATTCCGTACGCAGCTGCGTTTGTGGTGGTTGGCCTGTGCTGGTGGGCAGGCTGGTGGGCGTGGAGGCGAGCCCTGAGGTGGGCTCCCTCCGCCGGTGGCTTCCGGTCCGCGTCACCCAGGAAGCGCATGGTCTGCCTCGTCATCTTGAAGCGCACGTTCTCCAGGGCATCCATGAGCGGAGAGGGTGGAGGGCGCGGACCGGGGTCCTGGGGCTCGGCGTCGCGGTGGCTGCCATGAACCACTTGACCATCAACTTGTTGATCCCCTTCCTACTTAAACCGTTGCATACAATCAATTTTGCCCTTTCTTTATCATTACTTAGGATTTGTCCCGGGGTGTCAATTGCAAAATATTTTCTCCACTTTACCTAATATTTTAAGACAAATGCTTCGCAGTTCTTAGTTTATGAAATTTTCGTCACTCGACAACAAATATAGTAGGACATCACTGGCGAGTCTTTCGTCGTATAGTGACTAACTAAGCGTTCTGCCGGGCAAATCTCACGGCCTGCCCGAAAAGAAAGTAAAAAGCCGATTTGGACGATCCCTCAAGCATGCAGCTTACCGTGGGAGGTTCATGGCGGGGCGCTACCCCTTCTCGTCATCCTCCTGGTGGTACGAACATCCTTCACCTGGCAGGTCGGAGTGGGCCACGGAAACGGAGGCGCAGCCGGCAATACCGCTCTTTGAAAGCGTGACTCCACCAGGCTATCAGAAATTATTGAGTGTAGTTTCACTTTGTTTTTGCTGGCAGTGGAGGAACGGAGTGGTGCGGGGCACACTGTAATTTTTTTTTTTTTTACCATATTTGGGGAGCCCTACCTGAGAAACGGGTGGAGTAACACTAGTTTCAAAAATTGTTGTGCTTGTTTTGAGGATTATGTAGAAATGCATTTTAGAATGTCCTGGTCATTTTGGCATACCTCTCAAAATGGCCGCCAAAAATTCTGTAACTGATGTTACTTCTCCCCTGTTTCTGGGGAAGGGCTCCCCTACACAGGTAACTTTTTTAATTTTTTTTCCCAGTTGAAGGAGTTTCCATTCTCGAAATTTTTCAAAAGAAACCATGTTTTTGAACGAACGATAGAAAAACGGCACATTTTTCATTCTACATAGTTGACAAGGTGGAGGTATACATACTTAACTTACCAGCTTCTACAAGTAATTCATTAAACACAAAAATTTGGAAAATTTTGAGATTTTGGAACAAAAACAAATGTTTACAAAATTACTAAGTGTTAGTGTTGCATATCTCCAAAACAACGATTTTCCGCGAAGACCATTGTTATCGCCGGCGGCGACTCAACAGAGTGGAGGGCGGCCATCTTTCCGAAATATTGACAGTAAAAACTAATTTTAAGCAGCCTGCTGCAACAGGCAGTAACAGAGAATCTGGAGATTCGAAAATAAAGACTTTTATTCTACGTGAAGACTGTTACTGTTGCATAAAGGGAAGTATCAAAACAATTACGTTGGAATGTTCTGTCTACCAGCACTTTATTTTTGTGAATGAGATATAGACGACTTGAGCTATGCAGATTTCGAAGAAAAAAAATTCTATTATGAACGAGGCGACCGTGACGTCATGTGCAACCCCCGCCTCCATTCCTATCTCACCCCCCTTTTCGTGGATTCTGACGTCACGGCCGCCCTCCTCGTGACTCTTTGATATGTACTTCTCCATCACGAGGTTGAGTCCTATTTTTTTTTCTTTTTTTTTTTTCTATTTTCTAACTAGGACAAAATCAGCCGGTAGACGGTAGATTCTTGTACTGTGGTTTTAAGTCTTCACAGAGACTTCTCATGTTCTCGTTGGGCAACTAATTATTAGTCCGATCTCTGCGAACTGTATGTCTTTGCGCATCTCAGCGAAGTACCATAGTTTTGAAGCGCATCGGCCATTCGCTGTTTCACTTGTTGGACTTGTTGCATTGGGGCGGCTACTGTCATCCGAAACAGAGGTGGTCCCAGTGGTGCGCGTCAGGCCCGGCCGACTGAGCCACCGAGGCCGGTATTCCTCCCTCTTGTTAGTTTGTATCTTGGCCGCCACGGGCGCTACTGGTAAATTCGTGCCAACCGCACTCCGACAGCAGAGCTGCAGTCGTCCGCTTTGGCCTCAACATGGACCACTTACTCCTCCAGAGAAACACATTATTAGGTAGGGAGACGCTGAAGAAATTGAACAGATACGATTTTCATAGCTGTCACTCATTCATTTCCGTGCTTGACACATCACAAACGCGCCAATTCGTAGAGACATTTCTCGAAGTCAGCCTTGCGGAGGCTTAGTTTCCCGTCTCCCCGCGTGGTTTTCGAGCGCTAGTATCATTCTCATGACACCGACGGCAGAGCAATTTGTTTACCTGGTGTGTTGAAGTTGTAATGTGCTGTGCGAGTGCCGCGATGGTTATGACGGTTCAAGGAATAAGATTTCGAGTGATGTGAATGGAAACGACGTGTGCCTGAGGTAAATTTTAGGTAGCGTAGTGCGAAGTGTTGTGTGCAGCTCGATCACTCTGCGGAGAGGAGTGCTTCTATCGGTCCTGTGGAGTAATGCCTGCTATTGACGAAAATGGCATCAAGGCATTTGACATGAAGGGATGTCAGACGTGAGATGTAGTGGTGTTTACTGAGATAAAAAAAGATGTGGTCCTTTGTGCCGATCTATGCTTTGAAGACTCTGGATATTCCTTGACTCCTGTCTGTGCCCGACGGAGACGTGATATGAACCTCAGCTGGTTCAGAAATAGGTTTTGAGGTTATGTGGAAGAGAGGTGTCTTCGTTAGGATTGAACCGAAGTATCGTTGGGAGGACTGTTATCGTCATATTACAATCATTTCTTTCGGTTGTCGAGTTTTATCTGTCATGTCACTCATTTTGAAAGATATCTGTTCTAGCGCAGAGCAGCTATTATCTAATAAAGGAAGGGAAGTTTTTTTTTATGCATAACTTTATGATAAATTTAGCCTTACTTGAGTTTCCATGCCAGGAAATGTCAAGATTTGTATAATGTGTTTTGTAAAAGAATTAAGCCACTTGTGTCAGTCAAAAAAAATAAATAAAAAAAATGCAAGCTTTCAACTTTCTGTTAATTTTAGCTCATGTGAAATATGATAATTGTTTCCAAGATTAATTGGGTTACTGATGCTCTCTTCAGTGTCACAAAGTTTGAAATTTCTTTTATGAGGTTCTCATTAATAATGGTACGTTTATATGATATGAAGGCCTTCCTGAAATCCACTTAAAATTCTTTATATGCTCCAGGAGATACTAATCATTTCTCCTGCAGTATGATTCATTTCATAGTATTTGATTGGGGAAAGGATTATCGTTCAACTTTGCCTTTAGATTTAAAGAAATATGCGACATGCACCTATCAAAATTGTTATTTGCTGAAACGCAAAAAAAAAAAAAAAATTTTTATCTGTGGGGTGATTTGCTACGGTTCAATACAAGTGTGTGTGATAGCAGGACAGTAATTAAAGAAAACAAAGGAGCTAGGTTTTTGTCATTGAATTAAGTTTTTAATTAAGTTCAAAAAATATTAAGTAACTTTCTTAATTGTGTTTGAAATTATATTTCACAAACTCTTAAAATAAAAAAAAATTAATTGTAAATTCTCTTTGTGCTTTACTCTTGAAAAGTCCGGTTTAAATTTCTTGTAAATTTGTTTTAAGTTTTGACAACGTTTTGGCCACTATTATGTGCTGTGCAGTGCGGTTGTAGGCCTTTCGCTCAAGGCGTTCAGGTTGCTACATCGATCCTGGAATGCTAGCTATGTTGAATCCTTGTAGCGAATGGACCGGCCCATCCAGTTGATATGAGCATATTGACCGACTAGGACTAATTAGAAGGTGTCTATAGTTCGGGATGTCGGTCGTTTGACACCTCGCATGGCTTGTTGCCTACATCGACAGCGGTAGTTCCGTTCCTGTTCGCGTCTTGAGATGAGCAGTCGTAGCCTGGGAGGGCGGTAGGTAGGGGAAAGAATGCGAGGGGGAGAGAGCAGGTAGAGGATTGAGAGGGAAGGAGACGGAGCGAAGGGGACAACGCATGTTTTGACCGCGACGTGCCTGCTTTGCGAGCTGTCATTGGTACCGATTGGTACAGTCACTGGTACAGTCACTGGTAGTCAGCCCTCGCTGTAGTCACCGCGGCTCGTACACTCGCCAGCAAAATCAATACCAGCGCGATCAAAGGCCCCAAAGCACTGCGCACTGTGTATACACCTTCTGATGTCCTGGTGACCTTGCGATGTCGCGAGACGAGGTCCGATAGCACCGCGAACAGTATTGGTCGGCCGTACGTCGGGCCAGTGAACCTTATACGTGCCACCCCTTTATTTCAAATACAGGTGATTCCAGGTCTGAACGGCGGAAGAATATTGTTCTACCCCGGGAAAACAAAACGATCCCTTGAAATCCAAGGATCCTTATGAGCTTTTAGGTATCCTTAGGATCCACCTATCCTTGAATTTCAAGGTGTCGTGTTTACCGTGTATAGTTCCCATAAAGCCTGTGACGCACTGCAGAGAGATATTCGCGTGGATATTATGGACCAGCGGCCGCGTCGACGCGACCCGTCGAAAATAAAACCGGTAAAAAGGCTGAGCGCGACATCACTTTCGTCGAAATAGATTCCTACTCATGCATTTGACGTTGTTTTGGTCGCAAAATTAACGATGTTTCGAAAATTAGGCCGTTAGTCTATCGGATAGGCAGGCTGTTAACGGCGGCAGGCCGGGGGAGGGGTCCCGCGCGGGCTGCAGCTGATAACATGCTCCGAGGGGAGTCGCCGCCATCACGTGACGCTTCCCGTGGCCGTGTCGACTCTCCCCTTGCCGAGGGGAAGGCCTTTGCTTATTGGCCCATACGAATGCAAATGTTGTCTTGCCGGCAGGGCTCCTCCCTTCCCTTCCCTTCCGCCCGCGCCAGCCCGGTCCCTGCCCTTGATGGCGTGGCAGCCCTTTGCCTGGCCCAGGCCGGGCCGCGTTGATGCATGTGCTTGCTACAAGGGCTCCGGGGCCCGGGGTGAGGGGGGTGAGGTTAGGGTCCCGAGGCGTGAACGAGGATATTGAGTTCGTGCGAATGTCTTTCATAAGGAGCAATTTTTGAGGGTGATAATGGCTTCATTTGTGCGCGAAATAGAGACGCTAACAGCAAAATGTAACGGAGGCCGATTTGATGTCTCGGGCTCCGCCGGGCTCCGCCCACCTCGCAGATTAATGTTCTCAGGACGGAAATAAAGAGACCTGAACTGTCGAAGCGGGACCAAATGTTTGCAAAGCATTTCTGTGCATGAGACATGCTGTGACTCTGTAGCAAAGATTTTTTTCGAAGAGAACTTGAGATTTCTTTCCTTGTACTTTTCATCACTGACATCGCCTGTTTTCTATTGCCATTCCAGTTTCGTGTCCGTCGGTGACCTTCGACTTCTCGGAAGTGTCTTTCGAAAGGTAAGAAACGTCAATGAAACAACGATAATTTTTATTTCGGTAGATTGGCTCTTTCTTTTGACGCTGACTGTAGCAGGGGCGACCACGTTCCCACCCTCACTGCCCACGCAGGCGGCGAGTTCTAAGCATCACTTCATTCATATTCACTTTCACATTGCTCGGGATGATCCTCTGGTGCCCCCTCGTATGTTTTGACGGTTGGGATTTCTTTGTAACATACAAACATAAACTATCGAATTCGTTAGTAAGGAACTGACCGTGTAGGTGCACTGCAGACAACGCTGTCTCTAGGGGTCAATTTAATTTATGATGGAACTACCTCATGAGGAAATCGAGACCTTGGTCCACTCGCTACTACGAGCAAACTTGTCAAAACTTTTAAAAATGGCGAACAATTGGTGAAAAATATATGAATGAGGTGATCTCTCGCAAAGCTATTAGCGAAAAAGCTGAAGCATCCCATTTGCCCTGATCGTAGGCCGCACAGTATTTTGGCATCAAAAGTCTCTGCGGCGAAGAATATAGATAGATCTGAAATTTTTGACGACGATAATGCTTTGCTGCCCGTTTGACGACCTCCAGAAGGAAGTCATTAGGCTTGCAGCCGAACCACCGGGGTATCGCCAAAGTCATCAATTAGCAGGCGGGAAATTTGGATTGATGTTGTTGTGAGCGTAGCGGGGAACAGGCAGACAGGCAGGCAGGCAGGCAGGCAGGCAGGCAGGCAGGCCATGTTAATCCCGCTGATTGTTGGACTCTTATTGGGGGCTTTGCGGCGCCACGCCCCGCCACGCCCTGCCCGGCCCTGCCACGACTACCCGCCACGCCCCTGCCGCACCCCAACCACACCCCGCCAGGGCCACCAGAGCCAGAGCTGCACCTCTGGAAGATAACCAGATAACAGCGGGGTGGCAGTCAGGCGCAGTCCGGCATGCAGGGGCGGTTTTGTCTTCATTTTTCCCTCCCCTGTTTTTGTTTTTCTTTGGGGTGGGACCGCATGGTGGGAGTGTTGGTGGGCCTTCCGGGCCAGCCCACCAGGCCACCGGGCGGGACGGTTGGGTTCGATGGCCCCGCGTGGCGACCCCGGCTGGAGAGAGTCTGGAGCTGACGTCATTAGCTGGACAGGTCGTCGATGCCAGCTCTCCCCCCTGCAGGCTCTCTACGCCCTCGCCTCCCTCGCTCCGCGCGGCAATAACACTTTTAAACTCACTGGGTGTGGTGGTCGCTTGGCTCCTGGAAACACGACCAGCTCTACTCCTTCAGACAGTAAAAACAGCGCGTTGGCCAGCAGCTCAGCTCCAGCGAGGATACTTAGGAGGGCCACCCTTGAAAGGACTTCAGTGGTAATAATCCAAGGAAAGGGGTTCCCCAGTGTCCACCCTAGTGAAGCCGACGCGTCACGAAGACTAAGGACTTCGTTTGTGTACGTTATTAGTCTGCGGTGAAAATCCTCAATGTTGGTTTTTGATCAGGTTAGTTGTGAATGTGAGCTCCACGTGTGTCGAGGCAGTGCACACCCACACAGCGACTCATGTTCCTGGAGCCTGGAGGAGTCGCGGGAGGCGGTGCGGTGTCACGGCGAGGCGTGGCGGGGAGTGGCGGGGCGGTGTGGGACGCCCGCGGGACCGTCTCAAGAGCTGTCTCCCCCGCCGCTAGGAATGCCGCACCTCCCCCCCCCCTCCCCCCCCAGCCATCCCCGACCCCCTTTCCGTGCTCCCGCTTACTACAAAGCCGGAGGATTTGTTTCTCGCAACACGCTGGAAAAAGTTGCCACCCCAACTTGAATGTGGTCGGGGGCCGAGGCCGGATGGTGCGGGTTTGGGCGGGGCGGGGTGGGATGGGGTGGGATGGGGTGGGGTGGGGTGGGGTTGGGTGGGGTGTGACAGAGCGGGGCAAAGACCTTATGAATTAGATCCGACGTGCTTGTATCCTTTGTTTGGAGAATCGGCAAACGAGTCAGAACAGCTGGCTCATATTAATATTCATATTCTATCCGTTGTAAAGAGAGTGGCTAACTTTCTCGTCTAGTGTCTCTGTACGCAAAAAGATCACATCAGGTTCTGGTACAGGCTAATCAAGAAACCGAAGAATTTTTCTTGAGAGGAACTCCGAGACCTATTTATCTTAAAATGACCTGGAAAGTACGAACGAAAACGCGCTTGAAAATGATGTATTTTTTTTATTTTAAAGATTTTATTTTTCGACGCGCAATGTTGGTTTTGATCTTTTTTAGGTTTTGCTGCGCCTCAGTATGTAGGTTTTGATTTTTCTGATACTTGCCAGTTTCAAGCCTAAGCTTATCTAATCGTTTCTGTGAACCGGACGAGAGCTGGGCGAGGGCTTTAAAGGAGGAAGAGGATCTTTTGTTACGATGGGACAGTGATAGAAAGCCCCTCAGATTGCACCGCGAATATCGCATCTTTGTCCGCGAGGGGAGGAAAAAAAATATCTCCTTTTGGGTTGTCACACTGAGAAATTTATGTCCCGCTCACCTCTGAACTCTCGCCCCGCCCCGCCGCGCCCCACCGCGCTCTGCGTGGTCCCTGTTTGCTGGCATCGGCTGCTCTGTGTCTGGTAACGTCGAGCCGGCCTGTAAGTATCGCCACTCCACTGAGAATTAAGTTCATCAAAAACATCGAACTTTTTTTTTATTATTTTTATTTCAGAGTTTATTATTAGTAATTGGTTCGAATCAGAGTCACCTGTTGGCGTGGAGTTGGCAAGGGGCTTAGGAGAAATATTGGGTGGAAAGCAGGCGGACAGTGAGAGGAGATGAATGGAGAAGGGAGGGGAGGGGAGGAAGCAGCACCTGATGGGGATGAGAGAGAAGTTGAAATGTCGAATCGAATACCTCCGTACTGCTCGTGCTACTTCCTCGCTGATATTGTGGAGTGCGCCTGATGCTAGTCACGTCCCCACAGTGTGTCTGATACACACTGCGAGTCGAGCGCCTCTTATTTGAATTTGGCGCGCTCCAATACACTTTGTTGCCGTCTGACGCGGCAGGCTAGGCCAGGCCACCCCGGTCCAGTCCACACCCAGAGAACAGTGCTCTTGATTCAATCCTAGCCGTGCTGCACTTGATTTTTAGTGTGCTTGATATTTTGTTTGTACTGATCTTGACTCAGCGACAGGGGCTTGCCTTGCTCAAGGGCAGGTCACGTTACTTGGACGTCAGTCGCCTCTGTCATGACTGTGGAACAGCAAGTCATTGTAAAATACCACCCAAATACTGGTTGAATTTGAATCAGTCATTTTGTGCCCTGATCGTGCTTTAGATTTAGAATACAGTGGAGGTACGCAACGCAATCAGCGCACGGGCAATGTCGAAACTTTTAATGGGAAATTTCTGGTATGGCACTCTGGCAGTGTTTCATCGGAAATAGTTTGGCCCGCGTCGTGTACACGTGTGCTCTGGTTGTGCTGGTGGGTTGTGACTTGGCGGTACTCCTCGCCTCGAGGTCAGTCTCAGCAGCCTGACTCCAGCCCGGCTCCATCCTGGCTCCAGCCTGGCTCCAGCCCGGCTCCAGCCCAGCTCCAGCCTGGCTCCAGCCCGGCTCGAGCCTGGCTCCAGCCCGGCTCCAGCCCGGCTCCAGCCCGGCTCCAGCCCGGCTCCAGCCCGGCTCCAGCCCGGCTCCA
>CABIKL010003673.1:0-10630 GCA_902196195.1 Aptinothrips rufus | reverse complement strand
CGCCCCCCTCCACTCATAAAGCGGATCGTGGAGGGGGAGCGTGCACCGTCTTACTGCGTCCGCTGCCTGCACCATCCGCTCGCTCACTCGCTACACCTTTGGAGTACCTTAGGCTCGCCGTAAAATTATCGCACTTTCAGCCACAGTGATGCCTCACACTGCGCAGCATGGATCTGAAACGGTCGGTTCTTCGGTTCAAACAGCGGCCAATATGGGAACCGACAAGGAACTGACAAAGGCCAGGGCAGGGCGTACACGCTAAGTTTTGACCCGATGAACCGACCGATGCAGATCCCTGCCCCGGCTGCAGGTGAGAACATTTCCTGCCGTGACGTCAAAATCTCTGACTTTTCTTTGAGTTTTCCAGACCATCTCAATTTTTCTGAGATTTCCCTGACTTTCCTCACTTTCCAGATATGTGGCAAGCCTGCTTGGTTTCTGGGTTGGGTTTGCCCCAGAATCTGGGTTTCGGATTCTCTGAGTGTCGTTCACGACCAGCGGTGACCGGCGGTAAGGGTCGGCATGGTCTGGTTTCGCGATAAATGTCACATTCACTTGAACATTTTCCCGTCCCGCCGTCCAAGCAATTACGCTGCATATTGGAGTTGAAGCCACTCAATCTTTGTGCCGTGGAGCGGCGACAGCCTGCTTCGCATCGCCCTTGTGCGGTACAGTAAACAGGAGAGACTTTGCCCATGGTCGTATAAATGATTGTAAGTTGTATAGCAGTGCTAGTTCGTAAATTGCCAGTGCGCAGCCGGATCTGATTCCGTTCAGCGCCTGTAGATGACTGCTATGCAAATGCTATTTCGTTCTAATAAAACACAATTTCAACGTTTACACCGTGATGCCATTGGCGTGTATTTGTACAAGCCTTTGCAGTCAGCCACAGCCAATATCGGCGGTATATTATTTCCCAATGCGGTCTTTCGATTTGACTGGCTTTGGAACGGCGCTCATGTTGTGCTTGGCGTGGCGTGGCGTGGCGTGGCGTGTCCTGGCGTGGCGTGGCCTCCCTGTACGCTAATTCACGACCAGACAAGTCCCTCACTGCCAGCCCGTTCCCTTCTTAACCGCAAAGAAAGCGTGCGCGTTGGAACTTTCCATGCAGCCAAAGAAAATTACCGGGATGAAAAACTGAGCAAATTTGGAGGCGCGACGTCACCGGTGAGTTAACGAACAAGACCAGAGCTGATCGGGGCCGCGACTTTGAAGAACCACGTGCGGCTGTTGTCGTGTCTAATGGACTGACTTGGTTTGAACTGTGACGTCACTTTGTTCCTGGGTTTTCATCGCGGCCTGGTCTCAAGCTCACTCGGTACCCATAACGCTCCTCTCTTCCTTTCAGATAAAACTAAGGCCTTGCTCCCTTTCCTTATTAAGGACATGACCTGATCAAACGAAGAATGTTGCCTCTTCTCCTTGTTTCTCTCGAGAAGCAGGACACCCTGATGAGGGGAAGGGAAGCGTCTCTTTGTGTTCACACCGGCACACACATGCTGCCATCGTGCGACAATGATATCAAACGTCGGGTCTCTTCGAATCGTTGCTGTGAGGCGAGCGCACGCGAGGGTAGCCGGGGCGACGACAAGGCAGATCGAGCCATGAGAGCATTGCTTCCAGCGGGGGCGGGGCGGGGGGCAGTGGGAGGGGGGGGGCATCGAATGCACTGCTGGGACCCAGCTGGTCCCAGTTCGAGCTCCAACACGCCGCCGCAGGCTACATACGCCTATTTCACCGTACCCCCAGCACTAGTGCGCCCAGCCACGCCGCGCCACGCCACGCCACGCCACGCCACGCCACGCCACGCCACGCCACGCCACGCCAATGCTCCTGTTACATTGGGTAAATGTTGCTGACTCGCCCCACCCCGTCCCGCCCCGCCCTCGCTCGTTTCCCCCACCCCACGCCCAGCCGCAGCCACCACTGATGAAGCTGAGATGGTCTTGCGGCCTCCCTGTCCGAATCTGAAAGCCCATCCCTTGGGCCTCCTTTCATATATCGGCCGGGATGGGCGGGTGAATGGTCGAGGCAGCATCTGTACGTCAGCCACACGCCCCTCGCTCAGGCCCCCCCCCCCCCCCCCCCCCCCCCCCCCCCCCCCCCCCCCCCCCCCGCACCCCTCTCCTCCCTTTCCACTCAATCTCCCTTCGTCAGCGCATTCAGCAGACAATCATCAGGGATGAGGAAGAATTCTGTGCACTCATACAATAAAAAGAAATAACGTGAACACTCTTCTCGGTTGAGACTCTGCGCGCCGCGTCCTACGACCAATCAGTATATTTATATCATTCGCTGTTGACGTTGTCTCGCTTGAGCTCTGTAAATCAAATACCCGTCAGCTAATGGATTTCGTTTGGCGGTGCCCTGGCGGTGCCACTCACCCTGCTGGAGCAGTAGCAGTCCGCCATCTCGGCCTGCGCGCTGAGGTTGAGGGCGAGCTGCAAGTCATCGAACGTGACATTGTACTGGCTCAGGTTCAACATGCGGAACTCCTCGTGTTCCACGGAGGTGCCGGCCATCGCGCCGTCGAGTCACATCACAGACCGCACGGTCCGCCACGCCACGCCACGCCACGCCACGCCACGTCCAGCAGCAGCACCTACGAAGAGTAGAAAGCGCATTTTTATTGTACATCAAAGTTAAAACATCTCTATAAAACTGAAATAACACAAATTATTCTTCACCGCTCTTTCCATAATACGTATCTAACAATCCTTCGAGCTTCGGATAAGAAACGTTGGCTCTGCGTTCAAGTACGTCACGCTCAACACAACTATCTAAATACGTAAGGAAGGTTCAAAGGATGCGAAAAATAGTGACATCATATGTGAAGCGTCCTTGAGCCAGCGGGTCGGGTACGCCGCGGCAAGCTAGGTTGCCTACCGACCCAGGAGTATTATTAAGCTGTGTGTACAGAACTTACGCCTGCATTCATAACGGCACCGCGCTCCACAACATTAACAGCCTGTCTCCTTCAGTCTTCAGTGTTAGTGCCGTGCGGTATAACGGAGTATGGGGTGAGAGTTTGCTTCCGCAGTACCTAGAGCTGTTGCTGGGTAGCGTGCTGTAATTAAATCACGATTTGCAAGCGCCGTTGACGCAGGCGGTGCGTGGGATGACGGCAGACACCGGGGGTGAGTTCAGTTAGATATGGTTTGCACTGAGGGTCGGCGATGGCGGTTCAACATCAGGCAGGCGCAGCAGTAAACTTGCCGAGGCAAGGCCCGGAGGCCCGGCTCTCAACTGGAATCCTCCCTCCAGATCACCTCAATCAAACAGACATCTGCGGTCTCAAATTGCCCATTCGAGAACAGTCGATTTCACAGCATAATTGCGTGGTGTGTGACGGTCGGCTCGACACTTTGGAAGAGCAGTCAATCAGTATGGGGCTGGGCAAACCTAGCCATCTGGTTTACGGTACAGTTCGTAAGCAGTGCCCGGGCACCGGTTCCTGAGTACGTGATTTCACTGTCGTGCATAGCGCGATGGACCTTGTGAGAGAGAAGTGATAGGATCGAATGAGGGTGTTGTTTGCCCCGCTTTGAACACCGCCTTCGCGCAGTGGAAGATTAGCTCTAATTTGAGCCTCCAGGAGCGCGGACTCCCCGAGGGAAGAGCAGCGAGACGCGTTCATGCGGGCAATTGCTTTCCATTGCTTCAGGATTTATTGCTCGGGTCGTCGTAACGTCACATCGTTCAGATGAGAGCGGAACGCCCCCCCCCCCCCCCCCCCCCCCCCCCCCCCCCCCCCCCCCATTTCTCCCACTTCCTTGTCGGGTCAGGAGTCGCCCACCCCTTTCGAGCCATAGCAACCTCACCGGAAAATAAATACCCTTCTCGGTGCGAAGTAATCGCGATCTGCTGTAGTCAGCAGGGAGAAGGTTTTGTTTCCGTTTCAGAGCTGAAAAGAGAAGAAGAGGATTTGTTGATTCTACAAAAAATAAAACGTCTATAGTCAAAAAGCATTTTATTGATTGATTTGCTTAAAATTACATAGCTGATAATAAATACAGATAAATATTTTGATCATTTCCTAAAGGCCAATATTGGTTCAGAGTCGTGCATTTACTATCATCGCAAAAAGAATGTTTGTCCTTGAAGTGTCTGTGGCAAACGTAGACACAGAGACCAGACAAATGAAATGAAACCTGGGAACCTGGCCGTGGTTCGCGGAGGATACCAAGAACGGTAGCTGGTATCTGGAGTACCTACCACCTGTTGGTGAGATGGGGCCTTCCAATCTCGTCTGATGTCCTGACCTGACTCGCCCCCTGAGAGACTCTTCCACCATCCTCCGTCTTATTAAGGACATTCTCCTTTCCCTTCCATCCTCTGCGGGATTTCACTTTGCGCCTCAATTTTCAATGTGTCGTGAAAAGTACAAACTGCGAAAAAAAAAATAGGTTCACGTTGTTTCAGCTCCAGTTCAGTGTCGTCCGTCAAGTAGTCCAGTGTCGTTCGTCAAACAGTCCTGTGTGGTCTGGTCTTGTCTGCCCTCGAACACTTGCACCAAATGATCGTTGAAACCTTAAAGATCGTAATTCAAAAGATGGTCTGTGAAAGGGCTTACTTCAAAGTGGTCGCGAATCAGGTCTTATTCCGTGCAATTTTGTGGAGACCTACAGCCGCCCGTTTTTGGTTATGAGGGCTTCGAAATATGAGGAAATTGTCATTAAAGGGTAGCTGTAGCTCATTTGTTTAGAACGGGCATCGAAGTCATGAATTCACCTTACAAACCGTTCTAACAATGACAGCAAACGGGCAGTGAGAATCTGAAACATGGCATCACAACCTCAAAATGTAGCATTTTGCCCTGCGTGTCCTCGTGATCGGCCCGAAATATGACAAATATGAAATATGACCTTTTACAGGCAGAGTCAACTGTCAAGTACGAACTTCTGAGCTTTCAACGATCGGCAAGTGAAGTAAGTACGGGGTCCTGTGCCTGGTGGGCAGTTGTCGTGGCGTGGCGTGGCGTGGCGTGGCGTATGGCGTGGCGTAGCGTGTCGTGGCGTGGCGTGGCCGGGTGGTCACCGCTGCCCAGGGAGCTACTTCTGGCCCTCCTCCGAGCCCGCAGCCGCGCCCCGGGCGGTGTCCATGGCGCGGGGCTGGGTGCCGTGCTTGCCCCAGGTCCCCAGGGTGAGACTGAGCACGCTGTCGGAGCCGGGCGAGCCGGGCTGCTGGCTCGAGCTGGACTGTGCGGACTGCTGTGCGGCCAGCTGAGACACGGGCCCTCGCATCCCGATCACCCCACCCGACCAGGACGGCGATTCTGGAGCAGGGCAAGGCGAATGGCTGAAACTACTAGTGCTGATTGAAAAGCAAAGCGAACTTGTGGCTGAGATACAGGATGAAACGTGTGGCCTTATAGCTGAGTCCTGAGTCCGAGGGGATACGCACTTACGAAAAAAAAATTATGTCAAGCTGGATTAAGAGATAATTTCAATCGACTTTGTAATAACTAAAAAGATTTGAACAAAAAGCCGTAATTATAAGGGCTCATCATCGCTTTTATTTCAAGTAAACGTCCTTCCTTAAAACATGTTGAGTATACAGCCTTATGCACTGAACGTGTGGAATATCTGGAATATCTGTGGATTTTCTTGGAATAAATAAAAGTGAAGAGGGATGTAGTGAGTGAGCAACCTCACGCATGATAGGGTCTGCGCTGTTAAAAATAATACCAGTTTTGGGGAGTACTTCGCGAGAAACAGGGGAGAAGTAACACTAGTTTCAAAATTTTTGGGGGCTCGTATAGAGCATTATGTAGAAATGCGTTTTAGAGTGTAGTGATCATTCTGGTATAGCTCTCAAAATGACATCCAAAAATTTCGAAGGCGGTGTTACTTCTCCCCTGTTTCTCGGAAAGGGCTCCCCGAAACAGTTTTTATCATCATTATTTTTTATTATTTTTTTCAGTGCGTTTCGATTCACCCCACACGCGCGTCTTCACTCGTGACTCACCATCCCCGTCAGAGCCGCTCACACTGTTCCTACTGCCGCTGAGCCGGCTGGCCCCACTGCGAGCGAAGTCCGTCACTTCCACCGTGGACTGGGGCGAGAGACCCGAGGCGGCCGCCGAGGCCTCGGCTGCGGCCACCAGTGCCTGCTCTGTGGCGCCCGTCTGGAGAAGAAGAAGAAGAAGAATAAGAGGCGTAGTGTACTCCACAGTGCAACTGCTGGGCAGTGGCGGATCCAGGAAGGCTTTCAGCCCCGGCGGGATGTTTCGGGTCTTCCTACCTGCACGAGGCTGCGCACGTAGCCGGGGTAGCCGGCGGGCGTGCCGGGGTCGTGGTGCAGCACCGCGGAGTGCGTGTGCCCGTGCGTGATGACGGGCCGCGCGATGATCTCGTAGCGGGACGAGTCCATGTCGCCGTCCCCGCAGCCGCCATCGTTGGAGCGGCGGCAGCGGCGCGGCGGCGGCGCGGGCCTGAAGGCCGACATGAGCGACATGCCGAGCGCCAGCATGGAGGACATGAGCGCCTTGCCCGACATGGCGGCCAGCGCGCCCAGCCCGATGGTCAGCAGCGTGCCGCCCATGATGAGGCCCGCGCCCAGCATCGGCCAGCCGTCGTTCTTCTTGCGTCGACCTTCAAGGCAAGGAGCGCCGCGTCACTAACCTCAAACAACTAACAGAGCGAAGAAACTCTGCGGGCCACCGTGCCACGTGATCTTAATGAGTTTCTCCCGCTAGCTCGGATCGTTCCTTCGATATATATTTTGTTTTAAATTAATTCCCGGGCTTACTAAGCGAGAGCTAAAACAAGAAAAGCAATTGGAGCGGAGGGCCGTTTGAGTGCAATGTCAGCAACAGCACCACTTGCTGCATTCTTCCCTCGCTGACAGTCATTGACTGAGGTATTGACAATACCAATGCCTGTGGCAGACCGACAACTCATTACGATGCACTTGCATGGAAACACAGACGCATCGCAATACGTTGTTCAGTTGAGTGAAAGGGCGTGGACCTCGGCCCGGCTCGGGCCCTTCTGTCGTCGTACATTAAACATCAGAGGCAATCCATCACAATACAGTGCCCTTGCTCGGCCACGCAGCCCAGATCACTCCGTAATGACGTCATTTAGGCCCTACGTCGACCGCCCCCCGCCCCCCAAATGAAGGGACGGCGAGGGTCCAAGTTTTGACACTGACGAGCAGCTTGCCAATCCGATGCCGATCAGATCGGACGGCTGCCATCTGAGGCTCAGATTCCTAGCTGTCCGGCTGCTGTCCCAGCTGCCGTCCTAGCTGCTGTAGTGGACACCACCCACCTGCAGGTGGCCCGGAGCCCTCCGCGTAGTCCCGCAGCTCGCTGCCCAGGCTCCTGATGAATCGGTGCGCCGCCTTGCGGATCAGCCCCGCCAGCCCCCGCGAGGGCCGCCCCGACAGCAGCGCGCGCAGCTCCTCGGGGCCCACGGCGAGGGGCGCGGCGGGGGGCGCGGCGGGAGGCGCGCCGGGGGGCTCGGCGGGGTGCTCGGAGGGGGGCGCGGCGGGGGGCGTGGCGCTGGGGGGCTCCATTATCTAGAAGAAAGGCTTTTCAATCCAGGGGATTCAAGTAGGATGACTTTGAAGTGCAATTTATGAACATGTCCCCTTCCTTTCAGATTCCACGCCAGAGGTGGCGGGCTCAACTCCGCCGTCGGATTACGAGCGTAATGAAAGCACTAATGAATGAGTCCGCCCTCTCCCTCGCACGGCTGCACACGACTCGCTCGTCACAGACAATAAGTTCCGCGTTCCTGAGTTTGGAAGTCTGTGCGGAGCAGAGGGACTCACCTGGTCCGAGGGGGCCGCGCTGAGCGGAGCCTCCATGACGGAGATGGGCCCCGCGGAGACGGTGACGGTCATCATGTCTTGCTCGGCGGCAGGGCTCGGGGCGGCGCCCAGCTGCCGCAGCTGCAGCAGCACCAGCTGCGTCAGCACCAGCTGCAGCGGCCTGCGCGTCATCTTCGTGGAGAGGGCGGGGCGGGGTCACTCGAGGAGCTACTCGTCACTCATTCCTAGCCGCGCACAGCCAGCCGCACACAGACACGGCGCGGGCAGGCGCTGACACAGACTGGCCGACAACGATCAAGACGCCAGGTTATCACCCACCTTTAATAGGAGCGACTCTTCCTCTCACTGTCTTCTTTTTGTTGCCGTCTCTAGTGGAGCATTAAGCAGCGGCGGCGGTGGCGGCGGTGGCGGCGGCGGCTTCGTTTTCTTCACAGGACGCAGCAGCGACGGCTGAGGCTGGGCTCGATACGGCCCGGCTCCGATCATCGGGATCACAATGCTGCCATGTCACCGTAAGCCTCCCGACAGCAGCTGCCGCTCAGTGTCTCCCGGGACATCGGACTGCCCCCCCCCCCTCCCCCTCTTCCAACCCAAACTTCTCTTGCTCCGTTCTCACTTTTACGGCCAAACACTTGGCATTCCCTCGCCCAGATATCCGCACGCAAAGCGAATGAGAAGAGCTGGTTGATTTGAATCCGCACGCGCGCCGGCTGGGGCGGGCGGGGCGGGGTGGGGCCGGGTGGGACAAAACGCCCGGCCCATGGTTTATATCCTCGTGTGTGTGCTGGAGCACGCTGATTGAAATACTATGGTTGCGGCATCGGAGACAGCACAAGCGTTTGCGGTTGTATTTTCCCATTACAGCGTGTTTTATCATAGCATACCATGCTGTAAACGTCGCGGCGTCTATTCAATTTCCAGCCAATATCCCGCTCTGCCGTCACAAAACGAAAAGAAAAGGAAAACATTTCCGAAAACAAAACTAAATAGGTCCGGCCACAAAGGATGTGTTGCAGCTCTTCACAGGCTTGACTTGTTTCTACCGGCGAGTACGTGAATGAATGACTGCTTCATAAAATTGAATTCGATAAGTACAATGGTCACTGGTGTTCAAAACAAACAACCGAAATATAGACCAGCGGTCTTAAATATGCCCCGGCGTGTCGACGAGGCACGCAGGCATGTCAGGGCGGCTGCAAGGAGAGAACCCTCTCGAAGTTTAGCTAATGAGGCTCCCCGGTGATGGCAGTTTGGTCCTCCGTCGTAACAAGAGAAAGAGGGGTTGGAGTCAAAGTATTAAACAAGTTCGAGGCAAGTTATCATCTGTCTTATAAAGACATCCTTTCAAGATTGAATATGGGTGGCAAAAGTCATTGGATCTCCACACGATACTCATATCATCAAATGAAGTTAAGGATTTTTATCGAAAATCATCTCACAAGAAATTTCTCAAAAATGTTCATGTAAAGTTTTCACCAGTTTTCTTTTTACGAGCACGGTAAAAAAAACATGAGAAAAGGTCTAAATTTTGAGCCGGAATCTTTATGATTCCCAGGATTCGCTAGGCCTATCGTCGTATCAAAGCGAACAATGCTTTTAACAACAATCTATCTGGATGGCGCACTGGAGCAACCGAAGAGCAGTCTATCTGTCGCGTGCCATTGGAATATTTTCAAAACCAACCAAAATTGCATGGAATATTCAAAAATATTCCAAACTTCATCACGAGCCTTCGCAATTTTCATCGGAATTAAACAGCGAGCCCAGCCGTAAGCAAGGGTCTGTGGGCCTCAAAACATTATTTATTTCCACGTTTCATGACCAAACAACACTTTTCTTTTTCAAAAACATTCGGGACCAGTGACCCAGAATTGAGGAATAAGTCCTTGGGCTACTTCATTGGGACTCGATGCGCGTCAACAGTCCCAATGTTAATTAGAGCAACTAGCACCCCAGAGAGGGACAAGGATGGCATGGCGCCCGCAAAAACTGGGCGCCTCTCCTTTCTCCGACTTGCTCACCGGCTGCGAAGCCACGGCAGAGTGGAGGAGGGAGGGAGACAGAGCGCTATAGGGGGCGTGAGCAGGCTACGTTCACTCTGTATTATCTCGACTCTACGATTCCACCTTCGATCAAAAACGTGTTTTGAAAAGCGATCCAGAACAAGCGACTATTTTGGAGGGTGTATTATCAGACTGAAGTTTAAGCACGAGTGGAAACGAAATACGGACTTCCTTTACGGATATGCTGAAGTTAGCTCGTATTCTTCTCTGTCCTCTTTGGATTTAAATAGAAATTACTTTTTAAATGACTTTCATTCATCGCCAGATGACGTGTCGAGAAGCGGCGACTGTAGTCCCATGGGAAAATACAATGTCGCATCAAGGCCTATCCAATTCAGGACGCAGCAATCCTCCACATCCCCCACATCCCCCACTTTATGGAACCCTAAACCTCCTGCTTGCCGACACTTTGACGACACGTCCTCGGCAGCGAGAGTGAACCACATACTCCGCGCAGTGCCTCTCGAGTTGCTTGCCAGCGCAGGCTAACTTGGTTACCGCCGTCCAAGAAACTTTCTCCACTGTGAAATACGTTCGTCACTTTACGAACTATCTTGTAACAAATGCATCGTAAATCTCGGTTTAAGATGTTTTCGTCACTTACTTGAAGACAAATTTCGTTACAGATAATTTGTAGACAGAATTGACGATTACTTTGTCAAAATCGTCAAAATTTTCCTCATAAACCACCCTGAGGACTTCGCGTGACGAATAGTTCGTCAGGTGACGAAATACTATAATTATAAGCCCGATGACGAAAAATTCGTAAATGCCTCAAGTAGTATTCT
>CABIKL010003672.1:0-10630 GCA_902196195.1 Aptinothrips rufus | reverse complement strand
TTTCTTGAAGTAGTGGAAAGAGTAGAGAAAGTCATAAGTTTATTCCAACTGTGTATTTTTATTAAGACATGTTGTGAATAAACAGCTGTTTTCATGGTACATATACTTGTTCATTTGCATCATACCTTTTCAGCATTGTAAAATATGATACAGTTCAGAAACTGCAGGCTTCTTTAAAGATCACAATCATATATTCATTTAATTTTCAGTGGATCTTTGAAAATACTCAGTCAGTGGCTCAAGAATGCTTTTAACAACATGCACAGACCATGATTTTCCTAAGAGTTTTCTTCGACAAGATATACTTAAGTTAGGACCATCTGTAAAATGTTTCTCAAACCCAAACAGAGTCTCTTGCTCTGTGATGAAAAGCAGGCTAGCTTCACCTTCATCTATGACTGGATATTGTTTGTTGGGACCTGAGGAATGCAAAGCAATCTAAGTTTTAAAAGTAGCTTCTCTACCTTATGCACAGGGAAACATAACTGACATCTTACCTGACCGCTGTGAATGCGGAGATGATGTAAGTGTCGGAAGAAAGTCAACTGCAGGTGTTCTGTAGGGTTCGAGGCATTCTTGAAGAGAATATGTTTTAATTGGGGTCTCTGGTTTCTCATACAGTCCAGGAATATTGCCCCAGAACAATCTTTCTCTCTTCATGCGGACAAACTCTGAAGAACAGCGCATAACTGGCTGACATTCTAGATAACTGAAGAACATATGATAGTGATTAAGAATAAATGTAACATACAGAGATTTAGTGATATTTCAAACTATTTTTTCTGAACCACACCTTGATATAGTTTCCTTTGTTTGCTTTTCCATTTTATATGTATTCTCAAACAGCCAAAAGAACTTTTGGTGTTTTTTCCTAGCAGCTGCGGATAGAAATTGTTTTATTCTATGAAATTCAAAGAAAAGTTTTCCTGTCGATCCTGTGGTCAATAAAAATCCGCTGATAAGAATTGCTCAGTAATATTTGGGTAAATATACAGTTTAGTGAATCTTGTGAAAACTACTGGAAAGTACTTACCACTTAAACCCTGTCTTGCTGGATTAACTAAACTAAGGTCAGAACATGGAGAACCACCAATTAGTAAATTAATGCTTCCAAGGGAAGATAGCTTAGAGTCGGACAGTGTGTTAACTGAACCAAGCATGGTAATCCTTTGGTGATAATGGAATTTCTGAAGTTGAATGGCGTGGGAATCAATCTCACAAGAAAAGTACGACTCAACATGTATTCCGAGTTGATCCAGGACGAATAGTCCAGTTGAGAGCCCATCAAATAGTGACAACACTCTCAAACAAGGCCGTTTCTCTTCAGCAACCTACAAGTTAGGATTTCAATGATCACATTACCAACATATTTTGAAAGGAAGTTATTTCTATTGTTGCTCCTACACATGTATATATTACCTTCACAGATTGCTTATATTTTATGCAATCAACCAAGGAAACTGATAATGTCTTCCATTCTGGAGGGATTTTGCTGTCCTGAGATGGCAGAGGAGGCACATCAAAGCCTAGAAAGTTGTTGTGCTCTTTGACAACAGTAGCTGTACAATCTCGCTGCAAGATACAGAAAGAGTATGACAAAGTGGATGTTTCGAAAAGTTTCAGCTTTGCATTCTAGCACCAAACACCAAACCTCGGAAAAATTTGATATAAGAAAACAGCACCGTTCTGTTTTGTCGTTAGTTCTCTTTCAGATGCATATTTTAAAGGAATGTAAGTGACATGTGTGCCCCTCCAGCACAAAGAGGATATTTTTCTTATACAACACATTATCACATTATGATGTGGGTTTCTGAGAAAACGTAAAGAACCTAACAAATGCCGAGAACATGTAATTGCATTAAGCCAAACTTCTCTGACCTTGCCTTTGAAAGGCCTCGTGCCTTTTGGAGGTCGTTTGAAATGTTGTCTGTAACCTCTCTTTCTCTTTTTTCCTTTCATCACCAAAAGAAAATCGAGTGACTTTCTTTCAACTGTTCTGCTTTGACGAAAACGTAGTCTGGCCTTGGCACTGCACAGAACGTCGTCAGGGATGAACCTGCTGAAAAGTGAAATTTGTCAATACGGAAAGGCCGATTCATGCTGTTCCATGAGTGGGTAGTTAGATAGCTGTAATTCCAAAGTACTTTTTAGTGAAGCATTGAACAGACATATCCTGAACTTACGTGGGAGCACTTAGATTGTGTTTTAAATTATTAAGACGAATATGCCTGTCACCCGATGAAGTTCGTCGGAAGGACTACCTATATCAATATCCTTCAAAATAAAATCAATTTCAACTTTCTCGTAATTGAAATGTCCAAGTTTCGCGACGTGAACAATGATGCAAACAGCTGAGTCCATGCTCAGGCGAAAGCAGAAAGAGCCCAGCCACTTCCCCTCACCTCCACCCCTCCTTCCTAACTCCCAACCTCTCTTTTCTTTCTCTTCCCTTGTTTGCGTGGCCACGGCGCTGGCGGCTGGGGCGGCGGTTGCCAGTTGCCTGGGTCGTCTGCCAGGCTTTAGTCCACATCATTCTCATGGTATATACACCTCATATTCACTGTTTCTTTTATCACATCAATTCCAGATGCGCTATTTTCGTTGAAGTAATGTTGTGAGTGCATATGGAAATTACTAGAGCTACCACAGCCATTGGGCTAACCTATCTATTGTCTGTTTTTAATCAAGTAATTCTTCATTTTCCTTGTTCGTAGGCATGGCTATATTTCGGATTAGATGTGTGCTGACATAAAGCGCAGCGAAAAGGAGCGTCGTTGCGATGCTTTTCAGTGACAGCACAAGAACGGGAGCGACTCTCACAGGTTATGTTGCTCACAATATCACAACGTAAGTTCTTATTGGGGTGCGACTGTTTGCATCCTTTATTTTGCATGTCTTTCTGCTTTGCACGAAAGACACAAGAGACATGATTTCAACGTGCTGTCTTTCTAATATCCTTTAATATGTCGTGGTAGGGAAAATACGAATTACTTGGTGGCTCAACAGAGGTTAGGACGGCACACAATTTTTAAGTTTCCCCTACACTCTTAAGAGTGTCACTTAAGCTCTGACCCTACCATCTTTGTTTGATCCATGTATTTATCTGAAATCTTAATTGGAGGTAACAATGCTGTGTAGTATTCTATGGCTAACAGTTTTCTTTTTTCCTCTAGTATCCGAAGACAAAGTCTGAAAACTGTACACCGGTCAGTGACTCAATATGCAGTGTTCAGAACCAATCAAAACAAATGAAAGGGAATATCTTGGCACACCAATGGCAGCATCATGGAACATGGCACGAATGGGTAAGTGAAAAGTGGTTGGAACGATTGCTCAAGACTGTAAGTAAATTATGAAGTACTGTCAGAGCTTACAAACCAGACCCAAGAGGCAAGGAGGTGGAGGGAACACATTTAACTTCTGTGTCCTTTGCTATAGGTTTTGAACTTTTGCTTTATCTGCAGAATCCAATTTTTATCTGATATGTTTCTCACTATTATAACTCATTTTCTCCTTGTTTTCAGAGCCTTGTACATTATTGGACATGCCAGCTTATCAAAGTTAATCTGTCCACAGAAGATGTGGTAACTGCGGTAAGCAGGTATTGATTCCTGCAGCATTCACCCTCTCTCTCAGACGGATGAATCCCTGGCTTTCGCTTTGTTGAATATGCAACATCCAACAGTGTTAACTCGGTTCATAGGCAGGTACTGGTAGGGGGATGCAGCGGTAACATGTGTTTCAAGTATAGGCAGCATGACTCAAAGTGCAGTCTTTAATCAGTCAAATCTCGAATCCCAGACGAGTTGTTTGGATAGAGCTAGGGTATGTTGTTAATTCCACAGATCGGGTGGCTGTCTTGTTGAATTCTGTGGAGGCTCCAGACTTTTTGTTTAAGACGGAATTGAGTGAGGAAAGTGCGGTAAGCAGGTACTGGCAGGGGGATGCAGCGGTAACATGTGTTTCAAGTATAGGCAGCATGACTCAAAGTGCAGTCTTTAATCAGTCAAATCTCGAATCCCAGACGAGTTGTTTGGATAGAACTGGTCCCGATTTATCTAAGGATACAGATTTGTGATGGTAATGCTCATATCACATTCCGAACTTGTCAGTACTTGTATAACCTGCTCTGTTTTGATGTAGTCTCCACCCTGTTGTTTGTTGTTGTTACGTATGTAATGCAAAGTGAGTGTATTAATAAATGAACCAAAATGCCGTAGCCTGGGTATTCATTTGTATTTTCCACAGACTCTACATTAAATGGTTTACATAAGCCAGCAAAGTCAATGATTCAGCCATTATGACATTTGGCAGGTCAGTGTTATCGGAGGAGAGTTGTGTGGTTTAAAATTTAAATTCACTGAAAAGCTGTTTTTCCATTGCTTGAAGCAAAGTATAGTATTTTTGAGGAGTTTAGATAACCTCAGTTCTTCAGTAGATATTAATGTCTTTGAATCAAAAGAACTGGTGGAGCTGGCAAAGAGACGCAAGACATAGGAGCCAATTTGAACACTTCTTTAAGTGCCAGATGACAAAGTGTTGTGCGGTAAAAGCACACCCGGTTTTTTTTTTTGTTGTTAAATTGACGAGATTATAGATACAGTGAGATGCAAGCAAATTACATTTATTTTCATAAATTAACATAGCAGAGTTTCTTGTGATCAAAAATTGCTTAACATAATTATTATTTTCCAAGAACAAATTTGTTGAAAATGTTATTATGTAGATAACTTCAACAGTCTTGCCCACAGTTATTTGTGTTTGTAATTGCTTATGATAACTGTGGGCAACGCTGTTCAAGTTACTTACATGATAACATTTTCTACAAATTTGCTCTTGGCAAATAATGAATATGTGAAGCAAGAAAGTACATGACAAAATCTTTATTACAAAAGCATTTACACACATAATTGAGATGATAAAATCAATTAAAAAACGTCAACTTGGCAGTGATTGTGACAATAATATGTCATAATTACATAAATTATTTGCAATAGCAGCTCAAGAAACTGTTCTTTATACAGTCATGCACAATGAATGAACAATATTTACAAGTACTATGTTAAGGACGGAGAGTGATATGGCAACAATTCTTTGAAACTTTCTGCACAGCAGAGTTGTATATGCATGAATGTACTGAACAAGGCAGTACTAAAATTTAAAAAAATTGGATTACAATCAGGCTGAGACAGAATGTTTTCACTGCAGGCCACCTTTGAAGACAAGAGACAGCAAAATTCTATATCGCCTTGCAGAGTTATACACTTTATACCAATAACAAAAACAACTCATGGCCTGAAGAATAATGCTACCAAAGACAGAGGTCATAAAAATAAATACCTAGTATACACAGAAAAGTTAACATCCTACAAACATAGGCTCATTTCCTCTTTCATGCCTATACGATTTTTGTATAAAACTTCTAGCGGTCTCTCAACCATCGTCACTCCTCCTCTGAATCAGTATCGGACTCCAACTCCTCTGGAGCAGAATCGGACTCTAACTCCCACTCCACGAGGATCTCCAACTCTGTGGAAATGTAAAAGAGAGAAAATTGGTAATTTGCATTTACAGTCACAGCAGGTGCAGAAGTAAGAGCAGTGTGTCTTGATGTTAAATATTAGATTTGTAAATCATTCCGAATATGTACAAAAGGATATTTATTACAATAAAATCTATTTTTTTTAAATTGCGAACATGTTAACATTAGGGGTAGCAACGGTTTCTCCATAGGAATGGTGCTGAGCAAGAATCCTTAAGAATTTCATTGTATTTTTACACCCAATATCCTATTATGTTTCCTATGTTTTTTCCTGTTTTGTCAAATAGTAATTACAACTTTTGCTTACCACCTCAATCATCACGAGGGTTGTCAGATTTTAAAATGTGAGAGGAAGTAAACATAAGGGACACCGGTCAACCTTAACTCAAATATATAATTCATTATTTGTTGATGAGTGAAGACCTTTCTGTAGGATGGCGTACCTTTCATTGAGTTTGCCTCATAATTATCCGCATGAGGAACTACTTGGAGTTGAGGCTCCTCATCGTCGAAGTAATGCAGGTCCTGAAGGAATGCCTGGTACACTCCCATTTCCGATGCTGCAATTTCCTCATACCACATGGGGACCTCTATAAAGAGAAAAGATAAGGATTAAGTTATGCATCAAATGGTAGGTAAGTAGACATGCTGTGATTGAATCTGCATAGTGCCCTGCCTAGGGAATAAATATATGAGCCATATAAATTACATTTTCTACAAATGTATAAACATTTCTGTAAAGAATTTAAATGTTAACAATTGTTAATTATATCTACGTGAAATTTATCAGAACTGTTACAGTTCTGATAAACATGGAGTGGGCGAAAAGGAAATCTCTTGTAAGTTGAGGGAAGCTATGAATACATTTCATACAGATTCATATACATGTAATGTCTTTGTACCAATCATTGTAAGTTTGTAAGAAATTTGAAGTACAATTGCTGTAAATTCATTTGTTGTATGATTATTTTTTTTCTTTTGTAACTCACCACAGTAAGACGGTAGCTGTACAACAGGCATCAACTCCTCGTCCTGTAGGCAGAGAAATTGACGGGCCCTCATCAACACCTCTAGGTAATGTCCTGAAAAACAGTAAATTTCAAGTCATCAGATTCCTTGTTTCAACTATTCCAAGAATAGCGCCTTGTAATGTACACACCTCCACACGTGAGCACAATATAATTGTGCCCCTCTACTTCATCAACCAATCCCACTTTAAACGGATGGCATGACGAAAACAGCAGGCTGACTTTCAGTGTAGTCAGCCACAACACGCAAGCGCAGTCATAATCCGAGTCTGGTGGAACAAATAATAACAACACATGAGGGCAACACAGGAGAGACAGTATTATTCCAGTATTCCAGCCTAGGTATGCCAAACGCGTAATTTACCATAGTTGATGATTTTCCACGCATCGACTCCACGAAGCTTGTCCATCGTGCATGGACAGCAGAACTTGCTCTGCTGGGAAATGTCCTGCTCACCCGGGAGTGCGGATGCGTCCCGCCGTCCATATTCGAGACCTGATAGGTTTTCCCAACCCTTCATTTGGCTGGGCCCAGCCCAGGGACCGGGAGGGGAATACTGAGCCTCCCCTTCCCTTTGGGTAATTCCCTTCCCAAGATGCAGCGCCCAGATGAAGGATGCAGGTGATCACCCAGCCAAAAATGATGAGTCAAAATTGGTTTCGATATCGAAATTTTACGTCGAATCGAGGGATATCTGTACTTCAATCGACGTCAAATCGACATCGATCGTCAATTTGCTATCGATCTGACATCGACCTCGATTCGATGTAAAATTTCGATATCGAAATCAATTTCGAAACACGAATTTTGGCTGGGTCAGAAATACCATTCCCAGCCGTTG
The DNA here is from genome assembly GCA_902196195.1 of Aptinothrips rufus. NCBI lineage: Eukaryota > Metazoa > Arthropoda > Insecta > Thysanoptera > Thripidae > Aptinothrips > Aptinothrips rufus. The sequence goes on along the minus strand of CABIKL010003672.1, from coordinate 3,218 downwards.
TCGTGCCGTTGTCGACTCACGCTCAAGGAACATACATTCGCAACGGTGACGTCACGATGACGTCATACTTCGGTCATGAAATCACTCGTCAAAAAGATGTCATTTATAATTCGGTCTTTTTCACGTCAGAAACGATCCAGGTCAATCATATTTCGTCGCATGTTTCATGCAGATTTCCTCATGCATGGTCACGGTTCGTCAGCCGCATAAGAAAGGCAAGACACGCGTGTTTCTGTAAACGATTGTCCGCCCAATCGACGTCGAATCGAGGTCGACATCAATAATTCGTCGATCTGCGGGACAAAATCGCGTCGAGTCGACGTCGAAATCAGCTCGATAGACGTGATCGATTAAATTTCGACCAAGCATTTCTCACTGGGCGAGCGAACGGACTGAATTGAGGAGGCCGTTATACCCCTCAACGGCAAACTGAGCAAGGAGGTCAATATATCTCCTGATGGGAGTGCTGTACGCACCTCAAGCCCAGCGACTGGGCTGAGGAGGCTATTTTGCACCTCACAGCGGTGCAATTAGCACCCACCATCAGGAAAGAAGGTGAATGTATCCCCTGGTAGGGGTGCTGTGTCACCTCGTTCCGGCGACTGGGCTGTGGAGGCTATTTTGCACCCCACAGCGGTGCACTTAGCACGCACCCATCTGGGGGACAGTCGGCCGCCCAGGCAGAGTGGAGGTGAACATGCCACAAACCGGAGGTATTTTAGCCCCTGAGCCGAGAGACTGTGATGGAGGCCATTGTGCACCCATTAGGGACGCAGTTGACACCGAGACACAGGGGGGGTAACATAGCATCCCATGTGGAGGCGAAAAGACCGCAACACGGAGGCTAAGAAAGCTCCTGAGCCCGAAACGAGTCACGGGGAGGCCGTTGTGCATCCAGTGCGGCGCAGTTAACACCCCGTGTAGGTCAATACACCCCGCTGTGGAGGCACTTCGCCCGAAAAGGGGATTATATGAGCTCCAGGTGAATTTAACCTCCACCGTGGTGGAGGCTATCGCCAAACTACCTCCTTAAGGAGGCTGTATTCCCTCCTTTTGGCTAACCGTGTACCCTTGCTGTGAACCACGATGTAGAGAGAGGTAGATGTAGAGATCTCTCTACATCGTGCTGTGAACTCTGCGGCGTCAGAAGGTCACGTGGCGGTGTAGACTCTCTCCCGTTCACTCTCCCCGATCCGTCCGTCCCAACGAGAGGAGGGCGATGCTCACTCTTTAGACCAGTGGTCCGCACGAGCGACCCCAGCCGGGCTGGGCTGGCTGAGCTCGGACAGGAGGGGCCTGGGCCTGGGACTGGGCGACTGGGCCTACCGCACGGCACGGCCAGGAACTAGCTCACCTGACAATAAGGACCCCACGGGAAGGGGGAAGGGAAAGCAAAGAGGAGGCAAAGAGAGAGCACGAACCATTACGTACTTTAACAGATCGCTCATAAACTACGAACAAATTTCAGCCTATATTTTCGTATTGTAAAAAGAAATAAAAAAAATTGTTGATAATGCGATACTAACGATTTTGTTTATAATTCTAAGGACTTCGTGCAGGGCAGGGCAGGACAGGGAAGGGCGCGGCGGCGACCCGCAGACTTAATGGGATTTGAAAAACGAGAGGGAAGGGTCCACCAAAGGGAAATAGGATGGAAATTGGAGAGGAACGAGGTAAGGGCGCAAAGACTTGGGGTGGGGTGGCGTGGCGTGGCGTGGCGGGCCGTTGTGAGCCGCGCCAGGCCCCACACGTGGGTACATCAGCGAGAAAACTCAAACAAGCCGTCGTACTATAGTCCCCTGCGAGGCGAATGGGGAGGGGGGGGGGGGGGGGGGGGGGGGGGGGTCCCTCTTCCTGTAACCCGCAGGTGCCGCCGAGGAGCCGGCCCCGGTTCATGTAAGCTCCCAGTAGGAGTACACTACAGAGGGTACAGTACGTACCCACACCAACGAATTATGAGAAGAAATTTTGGACGGATCGTCACGACCTTGTTCGAAGTCGAGGAGGAAGAACAGGGTAACTCACCTGAAACACACAAAAAGGAACACATTAATACACTGAGCACTCCATGCAACGCAAGCACTCAAAACAAATCAATACAGTGTCATATGGAGCACGTAACTCATCGCTTATTCTGTCCCTGTCGTATGTCAAATCTGGTCTGGTCTGGTCAGTTTTGAGCTCAGGCCTTGATAACGCTGAGCACTCAAGTGAAACGTGACTGGAAGATTAGGTCGGGGGCGTGGCGACAGAGCGGTAAGAAGTTGAGGAATTGAGTTGCTATGCTACGCCGCTGAGAGCAGCAGACGACACACATCACGGGGACAGGAGGCCTTTTCGCCTGGAGGCGGCTTTTATGTTACTGTTTCTGTTCAAGTCTTAGCCCTGCGCTGTCCCGGACAAGGCAAAAGCTGTTCCTCGGAATCCAAGGAACGGCGGATGATTCCTTGGATCACCTATCCTTTTCCAATGGACTTTCAAGGAACCATCCGCCGTTCCTTGGATTCCGAGGAACCGTTTTTACCGTGGACACATCCCCTGCCAACACACTCTCCCTTTCTCATTCGCACGGAACAACTATAGACCAGATTCCGATGCAAGGCAACGCAGAAACTAAGTGTACAGTAAAAACTTTTGAGCTCATTTTAAGACCTATTCCAAACCGACCAGGGAGCAACGAAACGCGTTTTGGGATAAGTCTCGAAATGTCGATCAAAATATGTTAAACGTTTAACTCTTTGTTTTCTATGGAGTCGGTTGCCACAAAATTTGATTGTTCTGTGCAGCTTCAATCTCACCGCAGCAATGTTTATGCGTCTCGGCGTCATTTCAAGATGTCTGCATTAGAACACGCGACACCACTTGCTGGAATGAGAATCGAAGTTTCAAATCCCGAGAGGACACTCTGCTCCTTTTACCCTGCACTTCACCTGCCACCCACACTGACCCACTTTCTGACAGCAAGGGAGAAGCCATGCCGCTGCTGCTGCTACTTACAAGGCAAGTGGGGTGGCGGGGCGAACCGAAGATCAAGTTAAATATTAAGCGTGTCTCCGGGCGAGGGGAGGGGGCGGGGCGGCAGAGGTCGCCAAGGGCCGGCCTGCCTGCAGCCTTCAAGTATTCACAGCTCCGCGTAGTGGCAGTAAACCGGGCGCGGGCCGAGCTGCGGGCTGTGCTCACCAGGTTCAGGAAGCTGTTCACCACCTGCCGGGGTTACG
>CABIKL010003671.1:0-10631 GCA_902196195.1 Aptinothrips rufus | reverse complement strand
GGAAAGGATCCCGGCGGGCCCTGCGGGCCCTCTGTAGCGAAGGGCCCTGCGGGCCCTCTGCGACCATTTCGGGGGGGCCCGGGCCCCCTGGGCCCCATGGACGCTACGTCCTTGTGAGCGACCTTCCACTTTACCGACGAACAGCAAGGCGACTGGTACACCAAATATTTTGGTGTTAGGGGCTGACTTTCACTCTTTACACTTATAAGTGGAAGCTTTTTATGTCAAGAACTCATCAATTTTAAGATACTTTAATAGGAGGATGGCGCTAGTTAAGGCGCGCGGGGTAAAGAACTATTAATAAGGTGGGTGTGCCTCTTAAATTCCAAAAATATATATTTCATGCTTTTTATTTAAATTTCTCCTCTTCTCTCAGGACTTTCAAAAAGAGAGACATCTCACGTCTAAGTAATAATGCATGAACGCCATTCAGTGTTGCGATAGAGTTTTCGTTTTGGGAAGATATTTTTGCGAAGAACACGACGAGTGCAATTACAATGTTGTGGCTGGCTCCGGAGCGATTGCTTGCCCCGAAAAGGTCGCAATCGCATTCACATTCACATTCACACGTGGACCCCCATGCGTGACGCTAATAGCGCAGCATCATTCGCTTTTCCGTGGAGTATTCTTCGTGTGGTGGGCATGGCTGGCCTGTCCGGCATGGCTGGCCTGTCCGGCATGGCCCTCGAGTGACCCACTGGCCGACCAAGGGAATGAAGGTCATTGTCGAGCGAAAGGGGTAGATTGCAAAAATGAGCATTCATTAAGTACTGACTCATTCATTTCACAGCAGGAGGCTGCGCATTTATCGTTATACCCTCGCGCCTCGCCCTGAATAAAATTAGATTTTAATTTTGTAAGAAATCTTTGTGTAGGTCAAAGGTGTTGCGATAGGGAATAACCACTCTTTGTTTCTCATAGCTAGATAGGGCAGCAAGGAGGAATTTCTTCAGACAGTATCGTTTCAAACGAGTTTTATTAGTGTACGTAGCAGACAGTGAAAATTTGCCACCAAATTGTCGGAATTTAATTGGTTTAATACTTTTTTATTTTGGTCCGCGTCATTATTAGATTCTTTCGAATGATATTTCGGTTGAAATAAAGCTGCCAGAGTTGTCGGGTCGAGCGATTCAGTAATGCACGTGATTCCACCAGTGCCTTTCTGCTTTGAGGGTGATGCGGAATTCCGTATTATAAGCCTAATACTATGAACGATATGTCATGTGCACGTACTAGCGCAGCAATGTGCTCGTCGACTCCCCGCGGCGAGAGACTCGGTGCGGTGGCTGAGCACAGCCGACCAATTATTCCAGCAAAGAGGTGACAACATTTCACTAGGCTCCGGCCCATAGCTTCCCCCCATTCCCTCCCTCTTTCTCCCTCTGCCTCCCTCCCTCTCCCTCCCTCTCCCTCTCCCCTCTCCCTCCCTCCCTCTCCCTCCCTCTCCCTCCCTCTCTTTCCCCCTCTTTCCCCCAGCTGCCTTTCCTTGTCCTCTTGTTCACAACCGTGTGGACAAAGTGCAGTCATGCAACGATGCCTCCAGACTCTCGACAAAATCTAAGGTAGGAAGTTGGGGAATTAGGCCTCTGCTCTGCTGCTTCCATGACTCATCTCCTTTCAAAATAGGTGGGCTCTTCATCTATTTGTTTCTATGTTTTGACAAACAGAATGTCTGTTGAATTATTTCGTCGAAATAACTTTACCTTTGGGCCCCCACCCTCCTCACCGGCGTTGGTTCTCGTGAAGAATACTCCGCTGAGTATTCTATTTACTTCTGATCGATTCAGCGCAGTGCCCTAAGAATGCTCTCTCCGGTGAGCGTTGGTCGCGGCGTTGGGTCTCGTGTAGGGTATTCCAATGTTCTGTTTACTTCTGATGGAATCAGCGGAGTACCCTGTCCGGTGAGTGTTGGGTCCGTTGTGGGATATTTCGCTGAGTGCTCTAGTCGCTCTGTTTACTTTTGACCGAATCACCGGAGTACCCTCTCAGTGCATTCTTCGGTGAGTGTTGGGTCTCGAGTGGGATACTCCGCTGAGTGTTCTGCTTACACCTGGCTTACACCGGTCCTAGTATCCATCAAGTACGAGATTGAGTGTAAGAACAGTGTAAATGACCGGGGGCCGCTTGATGAAAGTACCTGTCATACTGATGATATTTTGGTCAAGTGGTCATAGTAAGAAGTCGGCCAGAAATCCGCTTAAGAACACTATGGTGCTCGATTTCTTTTTTTATGACGAAACTGACATCCATATTTTTGACACAAACATTACTAATTTTTCACAAATTGCGATGCCAAGAACATTTTCAGTGCAAAGCATGAAAAACTTTGCTGTATGCTCGATGCATTCTGGAGCTTATTTCTGTTTGTGCCAGGTAAAGACTGACTAGTTTGAGTCACCGAAGAGGATACGGAGTGCTGCAGCCTCCCAGGGGCCTGTACCTGCACGGCGTCAGCCCAGAGCTTGTCGCAGTGCTGTGGGACCCACCTGCTCAGCCGCCAGCGCGCCAGCAGACAGGCTCACCGTGACTCCGGCGACCCCGAGCCCTACTAAGCACGAGCACACCGGCAGACTCTCTTTCAGTAAGTGTGCAGCCTGCGCCATTGTACTAAGGGCGGACGGTAGGGGCGGAACCCGCAATGTGAGTGGGGGGAGACCTCCACGCCACCCGCAAGCGACTCGGTGAACGTGGACTGGCAGTGAGGAGAAGAGGGGGAGGGGTGGGGGGTAGTTGCGGCTCGGATCATCTCCCGGAAGTACCTGTACGTAGCGCAGCATTCATTCGTTCATTCATTCATTCAACGGGAGCAGGCGCTGAAGTAATACACGTTGAATAACATCGAAAATTTCACTGTTTTTCAGTTTTTACTTACCATAAGAAAGGAACACTTCCTTTCAGTCTTAGGTCGTTCACCATCTCGTTGAAAGTAATCCTTTTATCCCTTCAAAACGAGACATCAGTTGTAATGAGCAACTGGTATAGCAAAGCAGCAATTACGGATGTATATATGATTGTTTACAACGAGCCATAGTGCATTGTTATGCACAAGATAGTTCACAACAAAGTACAACTTAGTACCAATTATCATTAATCACAGTTGAACTGTCCCTGAAATTATATGGAGCAAAACACATCTGCAATGCAGTGTATGACAACAGCCTGGGAGGCTGGAGTCGGTTTGTCTGGATGACGCGTCGCATTGACCCGATGCAACAGGTCGTAGGACAATGCTCTTAAAAGTCGTCCGCGATTAGTCAGCTTGCAGCCCGTTAGGTGCCTAGGCGAATGTGTGTCTGGGCTGCGGGTGGGCTCGTGCCTTGTGTGGCTGGCTGGCTGGCTGGCTGGCTGGCTTGGGGGCGGCCGTGTGTCATTCTGTTTTTGAGCGCGTGCTAATAATTGGTGGCCCATCCTCACGCGAACCCTCCGCGCCATGCTCTGCTGACTCGTTGGGGCCGGAGGATGGGTAGGTGTGCCGGAGGACTCCGGCCCGGAGCCAGCCCGGAGGTAGGAGAGGAGAGGATAAGACCGGGCCCTGATCTTACCTTCGTCTAGCCACACGCCTCCGCCGTTCCCCGCCCCCGCTGTAGCAGCGCATGTAGAGGGAAGTGTTTCTTTTCCAGCCAAGAACGTAGGCAACACACCGGTGTGTATATGTGGAAAATGAAAAGTATGCTTATTCGTCCATGCAAAACGCAAATTCCACAATTCCCCCCCCCCCCCCCCCCCCACAAACGCCGTGCCCCAAAGCTCCCCACTTCCCCCAAAATAATAATACTCTGGATACGCGCCCGCCCCGGCCATGCCAGTCCCACAGGGATGTTTTATCTATTCAGGTCCAAACGTCCCCGGCTGTCTGTTACGAGGGAAGAAAGATGAGGGGACCGCTAGACGGAATATTTATTGTCCGGTAAAATCGCGATCACTCTGCGCTTTCCTTCTTTTCTCTGCGCGCCGTGCGCCTGATTCGCCTCCCGATCTTGTTTTTTTTTCTTTTCTAGCCAATTGCCAACATCTGCATGCTCTCTGACCCCGCCCGGCCGCACGAAGACATGCCGGAGGAGCGCAGTGCTTCCATTATTTACTTGAATGAGATCAGGGTGTCCCCTTGCAATGCCAGTAGCCCCTCCTCTCCCTTCCTGCCCCGCTCAGACTGTGTTCGTGCCCCACGCCTCTCCGTGTGGACTTTCCTCCAGCAGCCAGTCATCCTGGCTCTTCAAGTGGTGTGATCAGGTGACTCCGCACAGATTCTCCACCGTGCACTGTTCGATTTTCGATGGTATCAGGTTACTGATCTCTCCTGCTTGATAGACATTGCTTACACTGACTTACTTCGACCTGAAATCATCCATTGTTAGAATTTATACACTGAATTGTAGATGTACTTTCTTCAATGATAATTTCAGCGATAGTTCAATTCAAAAGCGATGCTCGGCGATGACAAATGGTCACTGACCAGCGAGCGGACCGTCCGCTCTTGACAAAAGATGATGAAACCCGAAATCGCCGAAATTTAGCTTAGGAAATCGACTATAGCAAATATGAATAATAAAATATCTCACATATACTAGGAAAATTCACTTATAGTCTGATGAAAAGGGTCGTAAATGCGTGGTGAGCAAACTGAAAGTTGATCTCGAGGCCTGTTTTGATTTTCCCCCTGCCGTGCTGGGTCCGCAGGGACTCCGCACGCAGCTCAGTAAGATACAGCGCAGCCAACATCGGCACCTTCACTTCACAATGAGCGCCTGGGTCTGCCCCGCTGATGATGACTATTGTGCGATAGTGATCTGGGAGAGCAGGTCGATTGATGGACCAGAGCGAAGAGACTAGAGATGAAGAGAGGTGACTTCATCACGTGTTTCCACGGCCACTGCTCAGTGATAAGATCTGGAGCACAATTTAATGTGTTGCTTCCTCGGTTGCTTCCCTATTCTCGTGTTGGAAGGTCATGTAATATATTCAGTGAAATGGGCATTTAGTTCTGATTTGAAGAATTGAATTCAATGCAATTGTCTCAAATCCACTTTGTCACAAAAAGTGTTTTAAATCGTTTGGTTCGTAATTTGTATAAAATCTGAGCCAATTTTGAACAAATTTCATTTGGGGCTGTTCACAAATTATGGATCGCGATATTGAAGACTCTTTGACTCCGTCTCCTTCTTATCGACATGCGTATCGTCACGACTCGCGATAAATGTACGTAATTTATGGGATCGCGGATTCTCTCTGGTCCTTTCAATATGAGTTTTAATTCAGTTGAATTAAACTTTTTTAATTTAAATTCAAGCCCTGTACATGGTTAATGAAGCTCGGGTTTGTGGGAGCTCGTTTTGGACTACGTAACGTGACAAACACCAGCCGGGCTTCCCATGGCCCTTTTGTACTTTGGTCGTAAATACATTTCAGTTTCAATTTCTCTCTCCACTTCGAGTCGAGGGTACTGGGGAAGTGTGATGCTCGCAATGCGCTACTGCACTCTGATCGGGGACCCACGGGACCCCCGAGCAGCGTCCCAGTGCCCCATAGAGTACTGCCCCGCATGGCCGCGGGGTAGCCACAGGTCACGGGATTGCTTCGAAGAACTTGCGGTAATGCATCAAGGGAAAGAAGGGAATAAGTGCAACGGACCCGAGGAGGAGGGGGAGGGCCGGCTTCTTGTGGTGAGGGCCGCACTCTCGAAGTAGTGTGAACGGAACCACAAATTACTGCCATTTGTTAATCAAAGTATCCTGCAGAACCGGGACGGCCAAGATGAGGTCGAAGTAAAAACGCGATCCGTTCTTTTATTTTATCGGTAGTGTCGGCCAGTGGGCCGGCCTATTGAATGGGAGAGCCGCCAAAACTATTTTTTTCTCCTTCTCCTTCCGGCATAGGGGTGAGAAAGGAACTGACACTTTGCCCTTGATAGAACTACAGCGAGAGGGATGAACACAGCGGAGGGTTGAGCAAAACTATCAATTAATCGAATGGCGAATTGCACCGGTACAAATAAGTTCGTTTCGCTGCTGGATGTGTCGCAGAACATTGCGTGACGGCTATCTCGATTCCTCCGTTTCCGTGGAGAGCAACTGACATAGACTAGCCGATCTGCGTTTTACCTGGAGAGACTAACGTGCCTGTTGAGAGTCCAATTTCGCGGTGCTTAATCTCAGCTGCTATCACTCTCGTCGCCTACACTTCAGTTGTCTGTGCACATATATGGCCTAGTCATAATTATCTACCAATCATGCTTTGCAAGGTCCGGTTACTAACTTCAAGGAACCTCGACATACCTTCTATGGGTCACCCTTGAAAGACGGCGCAATAACATGTTTAGTGTACAAGGATGACACAAAACGTCTTACTGCATTGCACGGTACTTTTGTAATTAGCAAGCTGTCTATTAATTGCGCAGAGCAAACTGCACTATAGCCGAATACCAGTCTTGCACCTGTCTTGATGTTTTGTTGGGACTAAAGCACATTACTGGCGAGTATCTGCTTTGTGCATGTCTTGTATCCCTGGTGTTGCTTTGATGATGAGTGGGCAGGACCTTGACCGCATACTCCTGTCCTTAAGTCGTCGGAAACAAGGGAAGAAAAAAAATGAAACAACATGACAGGTGCTGAGAGAAAAAGGGGAGACAAAACCATAAACTGCTTTATGTCCTCTGCCTGCCGCTCTTCTAGTCCGGTGTACCATGGAAATGAGATTAGCTAGGGAGCTCAAGCAAAACCTTGTCAGCAGGTGTAGTTCTTCCCAGAATTTGTCCATGGCTGATTATTATACACCAACTTAGCGGATACATTGTCAAGGAAACAGAACTTATAGCCTATTTTGGCGTATTTACACCTTTGGTTCAGCCCTATTACACGCCCTACAAGAAGGGAGTGCCTGGATTTGCTTCACTCAGTCTACTGCTACCGCTCTATTATTTTTCCTAGCGGCAGTCAAAGTACTTTACGAGGCACCATCTTCAAGAGTATTTTTTTTTTTTTCGTGGATGTTTTAGAATGCCTTTTCCATGCTAACTGCCGAGGAATTCTGTTCCAGCGAGTATGGGACTTTAACCGTTCTATTGGTTCGAAGGATGTGGATACCAATTGGATGTCAAAAGTCGGGCAAGCACTGCCATTTCTAAAGTGGTCTTGACCGACTTTTTTAAGTGGTACATTTTTTACCATCTATATAAAGTGATCACAACTTATGACTGCACCGTTAAACGGTAAATTTGTGAATTACTGTCGAAAAAATGTGGTCTTTCCCATCTAAAGGGTGGTTACAAAAATTTTTGTCATTTCATTTCAGAAGGGTTATTCGCGTCAACCACTTAAAATCAATTACCATGTTAAGTAATGGTCAAGTTACCATTGATATAGCATTGAGGGCACTGTTTCCATACAAGGCGGGCTTTCAGGGTATGCTAAGGAGCAAAAAGTTGCAATTTGGTTAGGGGCTGTCCATGAATTACGTAAAGCTTTTAGGGGAGGGAGAGTGTCTACACATATCTTATGGTCCGATACCAGAAGCACGGTGAGGTTAGGTTATTCGTCTTACAAGGGGGAGGGCGAGTGGGTCAAAAAGCTGCCAATTTTGTCTTACGCAACTTATGGACGACCCCTTCTACCTTTTGGGAGAGAAACCATTGGCTGCCCTCTGGCTGCTCTGGCTGGCTGCCGTCATCCTTGACGGGGTCAGTGCATCGCAGTGCACCTCTCCACACGCGTGGTGCGCTCGATTACAATCACCTCTACACGCTCTGAAAATGGATGTGTTGCTTGTTGGGGCCCGGAGCAGTGCTACTAGTGCCCAGCGGGCAGGGCGCGGTAATGTGCGGCGGGGCGGGGCGGGGCGGGGCGGGGTCCGTCCATCCACCAGCCACACCCGCCGCCTGCCTGCTAACTTTTACTGCGGGGGGACGTGCTCTGGACGCGTCCAGCCGGGCGTGGATCACCGGAGCGTTAAACCCCCATCCAGCCGAGCCCATCAGGGCTGACCAGCGGAGCAGCCAGCGCTGGGCGCGCCCCACGATAAATATCCTTACCGATAGCGAGAGCGCCATAGTATGGTGGTGTGCTTGCTGGGAGCTAGTCGTGTAGTGTAGTGCAGTGCAGTGTTTGTTGTGGACTACTCGGTCGACATGAGGTCGTGCGGCGCGGTGTGTGTGGTGGTCCTGGTGGCCGTGTGCGGACTGACCCGGGCGGCCGAGGCCGAGACCGCGACGGCGACCCAGCCCGGCGCCTGGTGGGACTCGGGCCTCGCCGTGGTGCAGCGCTCGCTGCAGGAGTGTGAGGTGGCCAAGGACGTGGCCTCCTGCCTCAAGGTGAAGGCCGTGCGCGCCTTGGACCGGGCGCTGCAAACAGGTGGGACGGACATCTCGGTAATTTTAGTCGATACTTTGACATCTATAACGAAAAGCCAATGGGGCAGATTTCTTTCGGAGTGTGTAAACAAACAAAAGAATGTTGCTAATTTTTTGAATAATTTGACTCGGTTGACCTACTGGGAAATAGGTTGATCTAAATCATTCGCTTGGCCGACATTCAGAATTACACTCGTGACTGACTCTTTTATTGAAAAAATTAAAGTCGATATATTTATTTATCTAAGACCAGAGATACATGAAGGTAAAATAGAGAGGCTTGGAACACATCACTGATCGTGCATCTCTTGAACTCAGTTCTCACAAGAGTAACGGGGCAGATATTTATCAAGAATTGTTTACTAGATTCTCGATTGCACAAAAGCAGGAGTCCGGAACATATAAACAAAAGCTTGCTTCTTTTTCATTTTTTGCGTTTGCAGTTATGAGATGACAATGTAGAAACGAAAACGAATACAATGTATCACGTGGAAGTCTCCGTGCGTTGGTGTGCTAATTAACTAATGGCAGTCGTGTCACGTGGATTACCCGACGCGACCGTTTTCGCAATGAGGGCGGCAGCATGCTTTTCAAAATTCAGCGCCATTTAAACAGAGAGACCAAGCGACCTCTCGCCTGAGGAATGGCTGACGGGGGAAGGACTGGCAGGGCAGGAACCTGCTCTGTAATCTTAGGAGTGGCGCATGAAGCGTCCTTACTATCGTCGTTTAGAAAAGATAACTGCCATGCTGAAGTAAATCCATTCAAAATTCTAGGAAGAGGTAGTGGAGGTGTCGTGTAATGCAGGTTCCCCCCGCCCCTTTCTCTTTCCTGCACTTCGCATGCAAATTTCTGGCGAATTTTTGATACACTTGGTGCAAATTTACAAACATTAACGCAAATTAGCTCAAACTAAAGTACATTCACGCAAATTAACGAGTTTTTTTCTCTTTGGGGGGAAGGGGGGGGGGGAGAGTCCTGTCGAATCAACGTGCGTTTTCAAATCCTTTTTGGGCTCATATTATTTTGAAAGTTCGTTCCCCCTCGCTGCACCGGACGGTGAAGTGCTGAGTGGGCTGGCGGGGAAGAGCATGCTCTGGATGGCTCTGGGCTCTACACTGACCTGCGGCTCTCGCTAGTGCAACGCAGGGCGGGCATGTAGAGCATCCCGACTTGTTTCGATGCAGTCCGCCGCACCCCTGGCCGCCTCCTGCCATGATGGCCTATCGATACGGCGTGCGTGTGCGGGAGCGGGGTGGGGGACGGGGGGCAGGGGTGGGTGCTGTGCGGGCGAGCGCGTCACACATGGCCGCCACCGGGGCTTACTACAGGCATAAGCTTTCCCTTGTCACTTCCTCGAAACTCCTCATTAGTTGACATCAAACGTTCTCATCAGTTATCTTCCTTTCGCGGAATGGCTGCGAACTGACATCTTGTAATGTGAATCTCCCACGTATGGGTCCACAGTCCTTGGTTGAGGATTCTTAACATCGAAGTAGAACATCCAGCACTATTATGGCATATGAAAAGGGCGTAGGTCCTAACCTTTGGGCAATAGTACTTTTGACGAGTCACAAGCGCATCTTTTAAGAAAATCGCGTGAAGAGTCGAGGATTAGGGTTTAGAGTCGGTGAAGACTGATTCTCACTGTTTACCTCTCCTCTCGCAGGCTCCCTCCCGCTGTTCGGCGGCGTCTCGCTGGTGAAGCGCGGCGACTCGGAGCCCAGGGGCGGGCGGGCGCTGCCGGCGCTGCCCAGGGACGCCGCGAGCCGCTCCAGTCAGCTGGATGACCTGCTGTGGGGCCGCGTCGCCAGGTTCCTGGACACCCGTAGCCTGGAGGTGTCCCTGCCCAGGCTGGCCGACGGTCTCGAGGAAACGTTCGAAGGTGGGTCGGGTCCTGGCCCACTCTGGCCTGCACGATAAATTACGAGTTTATGTTTTGTTTTGGTCATGTTCCGCACCCAGAGAACTGTATGGTTGACACAGGGACCAACATAAAACATGGTTGACTTAAAACGAATATGGTTACATTAACTCTAATATTGTCTTAACAACCATACATTTTGCATTGAACTAACCATATCACATGGTAGCCCCTAGATCAGCGGTTCCTAACCCTGGGGTCGCGACCCCATTTGGGGTCGCGAGAAAAGAAATTGGGGTCGCGGTGAGGGGCCTGGGGTCGCGTGGGGTCGTCGTTTGACCCTCATTCCACCCTCATTCCACTGGCGTTTGACCCTCATTCAACCCTCATTCCACTGGCGTTTGACCCTCATTCCACTCGCGTTCG
>CABIKL010003670.1:0-10632 GCA_902196195.1 Aptinothrips rufus | reverse complement strand
AAAATCAAAAAAAATAATTTTTTTTTTTTTTATTTTTTTTTTACCCTTGGTTTCTGGGTTGAGTTGCCCCAGATTCTGGGCTTTGGTTTTTCTGTGCGTGTCTCAGACCTTGTACTGGCTTGGGCGCAGGGTAAGGCGAGCCGACCCATGGTTTTGAATCACATACGCATTGAGTGAAATGTCACAAGGAAACTGCTACTTAATAAAACTAACGATAGCGATTCACCCTCAGCTGGTGAATCTTTTCTTCAAGTGGGTATCGCCCTGGTACACATTCAGCTGACAACATAACGGAGCCAACATTTCTAGGGACGAGCTCCGCCGCAACAAGTACTGCGAATCGTGTAGAGAGAATGGGGGAGGGGATGGGGGAGGGGATGGGGAGGGGATGGGGGAGGGGATGGGGGAGGGGATGGGGGAGGGCATGGGGGAGGGGATGGGGGAGGGGGACGAGTTGGAGGGGTTGCTCAACCGCGGCAGCTTTGTTACTCACTTCATTACACTTCGCCCGCACCCTGATCCCTGATCTCTTCTTTGTTCTAAATGTGGACGGTGGCTACGAAACACTCGACAGAAAAATCTGCGGTCTCACGCAACCTGGAACTACTGCAGGCTTTTAGAAAAGTGCGAATCTAGGGACGACATGTTCACGTTTAAAATCCGGTAATTTCGTGACGATAATTGAAACCCTGGCAAGAGTTTAAACTCGAGCAGGGTATGGGAACGGGGCAGGGAAGAGAACTGCCCCCCTTCCCAGCTCATCACAGAGCGGCGACATTTCTGTTTGGGGCAAATAGCACCCTTCTCTAGCTCTGCGCCGAGCCGAGCCGAGCCGAGCCGAGCCGAGCCGAGCCGAGCCGAGCCGAGCCGAGCCGAGCCGAGCCGAGCAGGTGCTGACGTCCACACCCGGCAGACATTGAAGCAGGCCGCACCCGCCCCTCATTACCACTAGTGAGTCCCCAGGTGCTCCCTGCAACACCGCCTCTGGTGTCCTACTTCAGGGTTGGGGGAGGTCCGTCCACATACATGCACCAAGTTAGCACGCTGAGGCGCATTTCGAATTATGTTTCTGACAGTGACTGTACTGAGCGTTGAATTTGAGCGTAGCGCGAGCAATAACGCGCCACTCCGATGCTAAACCATCATAACTTTCGGACCGATATACAATCAAAAATTAACGAACTTGTTATTTCTCATATAGAAAGTGCTTTTCTCTTTGACTTCTTGATTAGGTTCAGCCGTAGTATTTCCGGTTTCCGGTTGTAATTGTGCATTGGCAAAGGGGAGGGAGGGGAGATCATGTCATGATTGGCGGCAGTACGACACACGGGCGAGGTAGCCGCACGCCCCCATGCCCTTACACTCGTACAAAGCTAACAGGCGCTCGCTCGCCGGAATAACGACCTCTTGACTCGTGTTTATACTCCGCCAGGGAGGTTAGTCCCTCTCGGGGGCCGCCTGCTTCCGGTCCAGGACTGTGGGAATCTCCGCGGGCAGAACACCAGCTTCAACTTCATTTCAGCCTTTACACTTGGAAAAATAAAAAGCTCACAAATCGAAAAAGTTAGAGACCACTTGAGGCGCAAATACTTCTTAGCCCTTCCCTCCCCCCACTTTCTCTCCATCCCCCCTTTTCTCTCCCCTCCCCTCCCCTCCCCTCCCCTCCTTCAATGGCACCGTTAGGGAAGGAGGGCAAGGACACAGTCGGGCCGGGGCTCCGAGCCAGCGACAGTGTGTCCAGTGAAGAGATTAATTAAGAGATTAAACAGCTATCTTTGGGAGCGCATTCTTTGTGCGCACCGCTTCATTACCTAGAGCGAGCTGACTAAAGGACCCCTCAACCTGGTCCCTTAACTAAAGGCTTTCTGCCAGTCCGCCCGAGGCGCGAACCCACCCCACCACGCCCAGTCCCACCCCACCACGCCCAATCCCACCCCACCACGCCCCACCCCGCCATAGGCCTCACCTTCGCGGCTGTCCCTGCGACTTTGTCACCCTCTGTATAGACCTCCATTTATTTTAATTTCCATCCACGGCCCGTTTAACAGCAGTGCTCCTGGCTCGTCTGTCTCGATACGGATTTCGTCTGAAAAGGGCGGCCTCCTGCATAAATTCCAGACAGAGCAAAGAAGCTTTCAGGACCAGTCGCCCGCCTCTTGTGGTGGCTGCCACTATTTCCCCTACTTTCCACTTTCAGCCGCTACGACCGCTTTTCAACACCATTAGTGTTCCCGGCCCTCATCAATCGACATGAACCTTTTTAAATTGGTCCCCTCCCTCGTAAAGTCTGCGTGCCGCGACGACGCCCCGGTTGATACAGACCTCATTAAGACCGAGGGTGGAAAAACACGGCCGAAAAATGACTGAATAGGTTGTTGAGAACGCAAACCAGGGGAGAGGTACGGAGGTACACTGCGGAATATCTGCTTCGGACCCGCTATTTCGAGGTAACGTAAGCACGCAAGACATGGTAGAAGGGAGAAGAAAAAAAATCAACTGCCATGCTGGTATTGAGTCTGCTTGCACCTCCATCCTAGCCTGGAAGCGAGAGGGCATACTATCAAACCAAAAGGACAGAAAAAATAATAATTTAGACGGTTATTTTGAGACTTATTTTAAAACGCGTTTCGCCGCTTCCTGATCATTTTGCAATAGGTCTGAAAACGTCATCAAAAAACATTTTTCACCCGTCGTTTCTGAGTAGGGTCACCCTAGAATCTGAGTCAGGATTTTTCTATGAGGAGCGCTGTCCCCGATACGAGTGACAAGATATTCAAGTACTTTGTTGATTTATATTTGTAAGGGGCTGTCCATAAATTACGTCAGGCTCTTACGGGAGGGGAGTCCGAGCCTGCCTTATGGTCCTAGACCAAAAGCATGGTGAGGTTAGGTTATTCGCCTTACGAAGGGGGGATGGGGGGTCAAAAAGGGCCCAATGTCTTACGTAATTTATGGACGACCCCTAAGGCTGCAGTGCAGCAGATCGTGTACCTGAGGTGTCCTCCACGTCGAACATGAACTCCATGTAGCGGCGGTGCCACTCGGCGGGCTGCTCGGCGTTCTTGGCGTAGTCGTCCCACATGGCGATCCACTCCTCGTGGGAGACCTGGCCGTCCTGGTTGCTGTCGGCGCGCGCGCGCAGCCCGTCCCACACGCTCATCAGGATGTCCCTCGTCCGGGTCGCCTCGGCGCCGCCCGGCGACCAGCCGCGGACCTCGCAGATACGCTGCAACGTTTGGAACGCTTCAATTTCAAGCAGTAAGGCTCTTTGGACCTGCACAGAAAAACCAAAACCCAGAATCTGGGGCAACTCAACCCAGAAACGAATAGTAAAATATTTTTTTTGGATGATTTTGAGACCTGCTGCAAAATGATCAGGAAGCTTCGAAACGCGTTTTAGAATAGGTCTCAAAATCACGTCTAAAAATATTTTTTTAACCCTTAATTTCTGGATTGAGTTGCCCCAGATTCTGGGTTTTGGTTTTTCTGTGTGCTTTTTAAAATCTACGTGTGGTCCAATTCTTTTTCAAAAACATAACACAACAATTTTATTTAAAATTTAAATTTTTTAAAATTGTTTAGGAAGGATTGGGTGTTTCCCAGTGAAGTCGCTGGCTTGGTCCAAGATGTAGAGTAGACAGCCCATGTATTGATTATTTAGCTGATGATAGATAGTGCATCTGTCATGAATAAAACAAATGGGGATTGAAATAAATTAATTTCCTACGAGCTGGATAATACACTCACGTCCACTGCTATTTCAAAGTCCTTCTTCTCTATGGTTCCACTGCGGTTGACATCTGAAACAAAAGAGGCGAAATTGTTAGGGATGACTGTGAGTTACGTGATGTTTGATGCAAAACTGGTGGAAGGAAACCATGCGAAACAGATGGAAAATTTTACGAAATTCCACAGGAGCAGGCGTCATACTAAGTAATTACAGTTCAGTTCCCTGCCGCGCTGCGGCAATTAGTGTGGAATCAAAGACGACAGCAGGTGGCGGGGGGTGGGGGGTGGGGGGTGGAGGTGGGGGTGTGTGGGGTGCAGCCCGAGCCATACGTTACGGTGCGGACTGGAGTCGCGGCTGGAGATGCGCCAGCGAGTATCATCTCCCCTCCCCGTAATGATACTCCCCGGGCAGCGCCAGGACCCCGGCCAGGACTGGGCAGGTCACCAGGATCTAGAGGGACTGCGAGGAGAGAGGCGACACCATCGCGAGACCTGCTTTCACCTCTGACCCCACGGGGCGAGTGGGTATGACGTCATCGGAGGGTCAGTATCGCCCGCTCAGCCTCACTACCGCATCCGCCAGTCTGGACCAAAGCGACTAGGGAGCGGAACCGAGAGGAACACTCCTGGAGGAAAGTCACGAATACCAAACTGTTCCCGTTTTTGTGTGTCCGTACGCAAGTTTGACAGCAGCAATACGAAATAAGACATCAAATATTCATGACGCGTGCACGCGAGGGGGAGGCGTCCGTCGGACATTTACGTTTGACATCAGAGCGGGGGAGGAGAAACTGTCGGAGAGTTTCAATCATCATCGCGGATGACATTCTCTCAGTTCTCAGTTCGAGATCCGGCCGCCATTTCTTACACGTGGGGTAAATTTATCTTGAGAATACCATCAGGAGTTGGATTGGCACGGAGCCCAGCAAGAACCGTGAACAATGCGGGGGTGGAGCCAAACTGTTTGAGATGGGGGTCGCTGCGTGCGTAATAGGACCATCAGGCTCGGGCGGGGCGGGGCGGGGCGGGGCGGGGCGGGGCGGGGCGGGGCGGGGCGGCTCCGAGCAACACATAATGTGTGCGCCTGGCTCCACCTTAGGTGCGGTTAGGAGTGCGAGACCAGCCGCGCTCCGCCACGCTCCGCAACGCTCCGACACGACACGACACGCCCCACCTCACACCACCCCGCCACGCTCTGCCACGTCCAACCTCACACCACCCCGCCACGCTCTGCCACGCCCCGACGCGCGACGCAGCGACGCGTTTGTCAACTGAATAGCGTTGCTTGCTGCACGTCATCAAGCCCACATCCATCATTCAGTAAGGCAGTGCCAGAGCTCTACGCTGGGGTCCTCCCCTCCCCCCCCCCCCGCTCATTCACCCCCCAAATCATCGGCAGGACACAGATTTGAGGAGCGATTGAGTATTTAGAACTGAGCTGCGAGGGAAGGGTACGACCTTACTTCTGGCACACGGTTCGGTTAAATTGGGTCAAGACTCGATAGGTTAGATGAGGTTAGCTTAGCTTAGGTCAGGTCAGGTTAGAATATATTAGGTTTGGAGCAGTGCTCCCTTTGCACATGTTCATCGAAAACCGTAGGGGCGAATAACGTGACCGATACGATACGCCCACAGATCTACTTCCGGTACTTCAGGCCAGAGCTCAGCGCTCAGTGCGGATGTTAAAAATCATGACTTTATTAAAAAAAAGATATTACTTGCCTCTACGTCACTCTCTATACAAGGTTAGGTTTGATCAAGACCTTCACGTTATAATGGAATAGGCTGCGCGTTTTCAAAGTGCAGGGCTGTAGGATCGTAGGGAGGGTTCTCTGGAAGGGTTCGTTCATTTCTTAACCCTGTCAGCGGACACGAAGCAGGCCGCCAGCTGGCCGCCAGCGCAGCGGGCAGCACACAGGGCTCAGATTTCACCCCTCGCCGGCTGACGACGCTCTTAATGTAACGGCGATGCCGTGACTGTCACCCGCCCGTCTGGCAGGCTTCCTGGAAGGCTGTGAAAGCACTGGCACCCCGCTCGCCTGTTGCGGGTTTTGTTTCGAAATGTGTTGCTAGGAAGCGGGGCTGGTGGGTTCGGAAGGGGCTGAATGAGGTTGGAAGGAGTTGGGAGAGCTGGAGAGGGGAGGAAAAGGAGGGGTGTGGATTAGATGAGAACTGAAGGCGTGTCCGGCTGCTACGGCCCTGGAGGCGTGACCTAGACGCCGCCCCGCCGCCCCGCCCCGCCCCGCCCCGCCCCGCCCCGTCGGGGGGTCCCTCGACGCGAGTGTCGGACTGGCGGGGCTCGCGGGGCTGGCGGGCCGTCGGCTAACACGTCGCGATGAATCTTGCACGGGATGGCTACGGACGGCGCGGCGAGCCCGGCCCGGATGGTCGTTGTCGTGATGTCTGAGCTTCATTTCAGACCCATCTGGGATTCATTCGCTGGCTGCACAAGCCTGAGTGAAATATTAAAGAAGCTCTTTGTGCTGGACTGCGAGGCAAAGAGAGGCAACGGACGGGGCGCGCGAGGCGAGAAAGTGGGGTTTTCTGTCTCACTCGCACCAGGGGATGGCTCTGGCAGACCGCCCGCTGCACATCTTTACTGCTAGGTGCGGAGACGTGCACACGGCGGTAGGGTCTGCTCACTGCTGCAGCCTCTAGATGAAGGAGGGCCTCACTCTGAAGGTACAAAGGGCTCTAGGGCAGGGGGGAGGGCGGCTCGGCTCCGAGGTACACAAGGTAGGACCTCAATCCAAGACGCCCGTTCCTTCGCCTCAACAATTACCCCGAGGTGAGAGAAATAAACTAATACCCCCCCCCCCCCCCCCCAACCTCACCTCCTCCCCGCCATCAACCAGTCCTCGGAGCGAGAAGAGACGAGAGGCTCTGACAATTTGGCGTCAATAAAAGCATTCCGAGAGTCCATTAAGATGTCTGCGTGCTTTTGCTGCGATCTAGAGAGACCTCTCTAAACTACCTCAGACTATTGCACCATTTGCGATTAACTGACAGTAAAGAAAATAATAGTAAAAGAAATAGGTCTTCAGAGTCCATAGCAGACGTCTATTTCCCATCAGCATGAAGAGAAAAAGGGCTCGGGTTGGCAAAAGGGGTTGGTGGAATCTTTCGTTGAAAGGACGTGCGTACGAACAGTGACTCGGAGAACGAACCGATGGAAAACATATCTTTCCGGCCTTTAAAGAACATTTCAACAACTTGGAGCTCAGTGATGTTTCATTCCCTTTGATAGTTCCTGTAAGTAGGCCTATAGGCGGCGTTGATGAATGAAACGGTATCGACCTTTTTATCGCTTTCTACGAGAGAATAAGAAGAAGAGGGGGGGATGAGGCAGGTCAGGTATTAGGGGCGCCAATGCGATAACGACCTCAGCATATTCTGTCTAGACGTGATGTTCGTTCGCTGAGACTTTCACTAAAGTTAACAACGTGCTTCACGAGCGAGTGTGTCTTCAACGCAGGGATGAGGAACGTGCGCCAGGCTGGTCGCAAAGAAAGAGACAGAAACATGTACGAGAGAGAGAGAGAGAGAGAGAGAGAGAGAGAGAGAGAGAGAGAGAGAGAGAGAGAGAGAGAGAGGTAGATTCCCTATCACGTCCTGTGGAGGCAGCAGCAGCATCGGGAGTAAGAGGTTGCGGATAAAGTTGGCGGCTTTCATTTAGTTTTGGATGTCTCGTTCCATTATTACTGTCTGCCTATGCTTTTAACTCACAGACATGGTAGGAAAGCAAAAGGTGAAGGGGCTGCCAGTCTGGTAGTTCGGTGTAAACGGAATCCGTAATACATGGTAATACTCGATAATAATTGGACGATAAACTGCTTCTCTGGCCTTAAAACGCCCAATAGTCTCAAACTTTTCGATATTTTGCCAATTTTTCTAAAACTTTTGCAATACTTTGTCGCATTGCTGTTGGTAATACCTGGTAATACTTGGTAATCTGGTAGTACGGCAGTGGTGTCCAACTCGGTCGCTCGTGAGTGGCAGGCCGGAGCGACATGCCGCTCGCCGAGCAACGTTGCGCTGGTCGGAGCGACAGTGCGCTGGTGGGGATGGAGAGGGGCAGTGGAGGGGAAAGGTGGGGCTGCGCAGCGGCGAGCCTGCAGCCAGCAGCCTGTCGCTCCCGCTTGCCGCTCAGCGCTCCGACTGTCGCTCGCCGAGGCCGGAGCGACGAGTTGGACACCACTGTCGTGGAGGCTACGCGCGAGGCTACAAGTGCCTGGCCTGGCACCCTCCCCCTCCTTCCTCCTGCCCTCCCGGGCAGATCTCGCAAAACGAACTACATTCACAGGAATCCGAGTTTCGGGAAGCACCTCCCTGAAACAGGAGTGAAGAAATACTCAAATTGGGTGAAAATCTCTACAATCTGTCGTTTTGCATAGCTTTCTGGGCCAGTAGTTTCTGGGAGGTCCTCCACAAAACTCTGGTATTTTTATACAGCGTTGTTAAAAAAGAAAATCATCTTGAAATCACAGCTAAGTAGGCCTATTTTTCTGCATTCTTCCGGATACTTTTTCATTTTTGTCTGGAACAGTTTCCTACTGAGGGCAATCGGCAGTCTGGTCTATTCATGGCAGCGCTCTCTTCTCCAGACTCTTCAGGCGATCTAAGTCTATCTGTCTCTCTCGCATCTATTCCTTTAACATAAGCCTGTCTCTTTCCCTCCCCATCACTATGGCAACACGGGGAAACCAAACTCCAGAATCTTGGGCAACCCAACCCGACCCAACCCAACCCAACCCGGAAACCAAGGGTGAAAAAAATATTTTTGGACGTGATTTTGAGACCTATTCTAAAACGCGTTTCGAAACTTCCTGATCATTTTGCAACAGGTCTCAAAAACAACTCCACAAATGTTTTCTTATTCGTGGTTTCTGGGTTGAGTCCCCCAGATTCCAGGGTTTTGTTTTTGTTTTTCTGTGAAGGGATGAGCCGCAGCGGACCAATAATCAGCCGCACCTGTTGCGGCGCCATCCGGTAGGCTCTCTCATCTCGTCCCAGCGTCAAGAAGTAAAGCACCGACAAGAAATGTAAAAGACCGCGCGCTTAGCTGGAGGCGAGATTGAGATTCGAACCCGCGCCTGACGAGTCGTCGGCTCGATTGTTAGACCAGAGTGAAAGTCCTAGTCAAAGTAGCTCATAGTTCTAATTTGCATCCATAATTATGATTTGTTCAAAGTTTCAATTCCCTTACTTTTCGTCAGACTTTGTTTCTAGCTGTCTAGCGCTCCGAGCGATCTCTTTCTTGATAGTCTAGCCTAGACCTGAGAGGCTCTGTGAAGGGCTCTAGGCGGGGGTAAGTTTTCACGAAAAGTGTTCCTGCTGGGGTCAGCAGCCCCTTTTCACCGCGCGCCGCAATTATCTCCGCGAGTGCATTTGTCCAGAGGGCAACCCATTATTTTATTTACCCTTCCTCTCTCCCTTCCCTTCCCTTCGCTGTCCTCTTCTCACCCTGCTTCTCCGCCTCCCTCTGACCTTCGTCGTTTTCGTCTCCCGTCTCCCTGTCCTTTCAGACACCAATTCCTCTCCAGTAGCGATGAGTCGCCAGGGACATGAGAGAGGCGCGAGCCTAGGCGTGACAGCAGATAGCTCCCATTCTTTCCCCTCCCCTCCCCTCCCACCCTTCCCCTCCCTTCCCCTCCCCTCCCTTCCCCTCCCCTTCCCTGCCCTCCCCTCTCCTCTCCTCCCCCTGCACCCTGCCAGCCCCCCCAGCCATGACGCCCTTCCGCTCCCCTGACAGCAGCGGGTTGAGTTCTCTGTGTCTGAAAAAGAAAACAGAAAGTAGGAATATGTGAGCCGAGCGGAGCGGCATTGAAAGTGAAGAGGAGCTACGGGATGGGGTGGTTTTCGGCCTGCGGACAGCCTGTGACGGAGCGACGGATTGTTTTATCGCGCTCGGCGGTCTTATTTAAAATTCCAGGACTAAGAGATGCATTGTTTTGTTTTAATAATTTTGTTTCTTATCCACGAATTTTTTCAAAATTTATAAATGCAGATTTGACTTTGGACCGCGCCAACGTGCGTGGTTTGATACGGAGAAGCTTGAAAGAATCCCCCGCGCAATTCAAGTATTTTCAAAATTGGCTGAGTGTTACATTGTTGTGCTTGTCGAGTGCTTCGCGGGGCGGGGTCGTGGCTAATGTCCATTGCTGGCTCTACCGCCTCGCATAAAATGAGCAGCAAAAGGGAGCAACGCGGCGGGGACTTGAGTGTCGCCGCCCCCTTCCCGCCCCCTTCCCGCCCCCGCCCCGTCCCCGCCCCGTCCCCGCCCCGCCCTGCGGGCGCCCTGAGTTATGCGGTGCAGTGCGCTGGCCTGTTGCAGTATTATTTCGCGCCATATAACGCGGGACGACCCTACTTACACTTAAAAAATAAAAATAAGTCTTTTATCATTCTTACAGTTGGGTCGTACCAGAAAATTGGTACAATTTGCAATTTACCATAGGTGAGAGTAACGTGGGAAATACCAGTAGGCTAACTCCCTGCAGTATGCAATTGTGAAAATGATTTACGATTCATGACTATCGTGCTTTTGTCGTAGTGTTCTCTAACAGTGTACATAGTTTGTCCTAAAGCTCTTCGCCGCGCACTGTCCCTACATTGTGCGGAGGGAAGGGCCCGCGAGGGCAGACGAGGGCAGGGAAGGCAGACTTGAGTAACTCCCGCCCACAACTTGTCCGCAGCCGCCCGGTCCAGTCCGGGTGGTACTTGGCTGGGCTAGAGCCGGTGATGAGCAACGGGCGGGTCTCGATCTCGCTCTGTCTCACTCGCTCCTCAGACTGGCCGCATCGCTCTGTCTCACTCGCTCTTCAGACTGGTCGCATCGCTCAGTCTCACTCGCTCCTCAGACTGGCCGCATCGCTCTGTCTCACTCGCTCCTCAGACTGGCCG
>CABIKL010003669.1:0-10632 GCA_902196195.1 Aptinothrips rufus | reverse complement strand
GAGCGCTCGTACTTGACATGTACTGACGGTACGCCCCCTCACCGCCACAAATCAGCTGCTGCAAGTACATGCCTGCCACTCGCTCCGCCCCGCCCCGCCCCGCCCCGCCCCTCCCCGCCCTGGTCGGCCCGGCCCAGCGGGGGTCATCCCGTCGGCCGAGTGCGCCGATATTACGAGTCTCAATCGATCAACTGAGACGAGTGATCCGCTTTTTTCGCTCCTCTCCTGCTGAAGAAGGTGTCGTCCGATCTGAGCGCTGCCCTGCTCAGTCCGACTGAGAACCTGCACTCCGTGTCAGTCCGGAACAAATGAAGGGAAACGGAAGAAAAATTGGATCACTGACGGGGACGCCGATTCCACTTTTCCAGGTGAGCGGAGGACGCGGGGAGATCGACCCTGACCCGACCCCGAGGCTCGCGCCGCGACCCGCTCCGACCCGCCGCGACCCGCCGCGCCGATCAGGACGCCTAATCCTCTTAAGGGTCGATTGTCTCCGAGGAGGGTCAGATATTGATACCATTCGCGAATCAGCTCCGTCTAATGGATTAGGCGGCCGGGTCGATTGATTGTGATAGCGCATCACGCCCGCCTGTAGGGCTCGTCCTTAATGCACGAGCATCTCTCGCAGGGGAACGCAGCACGCCCGCCTGTAGGGCTCGTCCTTAATGCACGAGCATCTCTCGCAGGGGAGCGCAGGACGCCCGCCTGTAGGGCTCGTCCTTAATGCACGAGCATCTCTCGCAGGGGAGCGCATCACGCCCGCCTGTAGGGCTCGTCCTTAATGCACGAGCATCTCTCGCAGGGGAGCTCTCGCAGTGTTTTGACGATCCTTACGTCCGAGGCAAGAACACTTCAGCCATGTATCGTCCTGGTCTTCTTACTAAGCCAAAAAAATAAATTTAAAAAAAAAAGTAAAACATTGTTTCTTTACTCCGGCTTGAAGTTTGTTTACTTTCAGTTTTTGAACCTTGCACCACAATTTTCCGATAAACTGTCGTTCAACTCAAACACAGTTTCCGTCAGAAATGTGTGAAGGAGAAACTAGATACCACAAAATCGCAATACGTAAAGCATTTGCATCTCATTTAGGCCTAGTTATACTACACCATTTGAGAGTATATTCAATGTCCAAAACAGTGATGCCGTCCAAAATAAATAAGAAAACAATCCAAAAAGAAGTTAAGAACCATTTTTTTTCTTGGTTAAAAAGAAAACAGGTATTTTGAGAACCGGATAGGACGCCTACTCCTGGGTATGCATGTACCGCAGATAGTGTGGTGTTTGCGCGCGGAGAGAAAGTTAGGAGTCGCTTTCGACCTCTTGACCTCCAGTATGCGAAATGTTAGTGCGCCTAGTGCAGAAAAGAAACAACAAAATTCAGCTCTGCGTCGAGAGCTGTCGCTGCCCATTGAACAGCAATGCATTCATGAACCGGTCCGGAGTTTCCCGCCATGGTTCGGCTCCCCGCTCTGGGTGGCGGGAGACTTGAACGCGCGCGCCTGGCCTAGGGAGGGCATACAGTGAATGGTACTCACGGCCAGAGCTCGCCCAGCTTGTCGGTCTTGTACTCGTACACGCTGAACGTCATGGGCGGGGGGTTGGCGGGGCCGCCGTTGGAGCCGCCCTCCTCCGGGCCCGGGTTGATGTTCAGCATGGCCGAGGTGGCGGCGGTCAGCGGGTGCTCCAGCGAGCTCCGCCAGCTGTCCGCCTCGCTGACGGGCGGGGGCGGCGCGCCGTCGGCGTCCCCGGGCGATCCGGGATCCTTCCGCCTGGTCCTGAAGAACAAACAGGACGACAGTCAGCGACATCGCTCCGAGGACACCGTTCTTTTCTTGTCGCCCGTACATAAAACCCTCGGCCTGGATTGGGAATAATGGCATTTCAGCGGATGGCGGGCCGGCCGGGCCGAGGTTGCCGAATCGAGCTCTACATGTGAAGTGTCGGGATGAGGGTCGAATGTAGTTGATGCAGCCGACATTAAACCGACTTTATCACTCATGTATCACTCCTGCACACCCTTCACCTCGCCTCACCTTTCCCCTCGCGGCTGCTACCCTCCCTCCCTACCTGGCCCCACGAGGAAACGCTTTGTGTCTCTTGGGAACACTAAAACACGGCAATAAACATAGCCTTTTACAATCCGCCTCTAAAACAAGTTTCCAAAGCTCTTGGCGGCTATAGGGCCTGCAGGGGCACACTCCCGAGCAAAGCCCTTCCTCTGGGCCCCACCCAGCACAGCGTGCCTTTATTGCCGGGCTCTCGCACGGCGCTCAGGTGCAAGTGGACGCCCCCCCCCCCCCCCCCCCCCCCCCCCCCCCCCCCCCCCCCCCCCCCCCCCCCCCCCCCGCCGCGCCCTGCCCTGCCCTGCCCAGCCTTGACCCCAGGCAGGACCTGCGTCAATACCCCCTGCGGCCGGGGCGCCCTACTCGCTCAGCGTGGAAGGGATCCACCGCGTGGGGTATTGACGAGTCGAAATATGGCCCCTACAACACCCTGCGTGCTGCCCTCGTCATCGGAAGCAGCCGATCGGGCTGCCAACTGGCAAGGAACACAGCAACTCATCAGTGTCGCCAACATAATGATGCAAGGCAGGCAGCAGCAGCGCCATCTGGCGCACCGATTCATAACCACCGAGGTGATCAGCGCGCTGATCAGCATAACGATCTCAACGGCGATAGCCCCTGGAGGCCCTGGAGCCCCTGGACGCCCTGGAGCCCCTGGAGGCCCTGGAGCCCCTGGAGCCCCTGGAGGCCCTGGAGCCCCTGGAGCCCCTGGAGGCCCTGGAGCCCCTGGACGCCCTGGAGCCCCTGGACGCCCTGGAGCCCCTGGAGCCTCTGGAGGACCTGGAGCCCCTGGAGCCCCTGGAGGCCCTGGAAGCCCCTGGAGACCTTGGAGCCCCTGCTCCTGCTACACGCCTCGGATCAGCTGGAGGATGCATTCCGCTTCCATCAAAACAGGTAAAGTCCCATCATAAGATAATCAGCGCCGATAAATAACCGAAGCGACTGGACTGGGGGTTGCGATGCCCGGCCGAGACGCGACGGGGAGGGGAGGGGAGGGAAGGGGTGGGGGGAGTCGCTCTTGATTTGGGTTGATCTTCATTTGTCAACGTCATGTAGTCAAAGCGGGAGACAGCGGCGCGGCTGATGGAATACTCTCGCAATGTTGATTTTTCCGTCGCCTTGGAGAAGACGCGTTTATCTCGAAATAATTCATCTCGCCGCTGCGTCGGGACGCCAAGCATCGCGACGCGCACCTCTTGTCTCATTTCTCAAAGCGTTGTTTGGTTTCCGTCTTTATTAACCGGTGAGAATTGCGATAGGTTAGTAACCGACCGGGCGGGCTGGTCGATCACAATCTTTGCTGATGCCTCATTATGGGCAAGATGCGGTTTGTTTCCTATGCAACTCAGCCGTTTCGGGCCTCTTTTTATTTCATTATCGTTTTGTTTTTAAAATGCGATAATTCCGGTTTAGTGACAGATTCGATTTTTCTTCCCAAATCTCGTACGGGAGTCTTGTGGCGGTTCGCCGCATAACGTTTAAGCGGCTGGCGTTCACATGAAGTTAGTGTGAGAACCACTGCCTCCTGCCGTGCCCTGCCCTGCGCTGCCCTGCCCTGCCCTGCCTATAGCGGCCAGCGATGGTAGGCTCATATGCCATGATGAGACAATATCGTTTAAAGGGAGGAGGTGGGCATACATTGTCAGTATTTAAGGGAGGGCAGTCCTGTCCTCTGCGTGTGGACGGTTAGGATCTGACGTGACCTAAAAAACCTTGTGCCCCTCGATTAATTAGGCATTAATTAATGAGAATTAAAGGGATGCCTATGGCTGTAAGACCCGCGACCACTGAATGCTGCTCGGGCACGTACTTACATTAATGGAAACTAGCGACGGAAACGACTTTTAATTTCGCTTACATTGTATGGTATGCCATACATCAATGCTGGCTGACCAGGCCTCCTGCCGGCCACCCGATGGCTATCAATTACCTGCTGCCGTTTCCCGGATATTGCATCGATTAGACGGCGACTTGTTATCCTGCTGTTAATTCGGATGAAAATGGCTTCGTTTTAGAATCATCTCGCGGTTAGTTTCTCTACACGTGAAATAAAATAAAAACAAACATAAGAGCATCGCGAGCGGGCATCATGCGAGTGAGTGAGTTGTAGCCGGGACTGCACGCTGTAAGTCAACGCGGCGCGTGACGACGGGCTTTGCATAACAGATCACAATCAGAGTCATCGAGATAAGCCCCTCCGAGCAGAGCCTAGCTCGCGTGGCGTGGCGTGGCGTGGCGTGGCGTGGCGTGGCGTGGCGCGTGTCCACGAGGGGCTGTCGCAGGTCGCAGGTGTAAACAGTGGCTGCAACCTCCGCACGTACCATGAGAGGTCATGTCGTGACATGTGGCCGTGTTATCTCTACTCCACGCGCGGAGAGGCTAGGGGTGTGCTTGCTCAGTACAAAACAAATGTGTGAGGACAAACTATCAGATTCTGACGACTGTTAAAAGCTCGCGGTTTTCAAAGTCCCTGACGTTTCCCTCACAAATCTCAGACGTAAGCGTACTTTCACAAAGATCACATGTAACCGCAAAATTTTGGACAGAGACAGAGATATAAATAAAGACCGCCTAAAAAAGTTTGGTGCTGCCGCGGTGAGAACTGAGAACTTTCCCTGACATGAAGTCAAATAAATTCCTGACTTTTTCGACCTCAGTTTCTCTGACGTTTCCCTGTGATTTTCCTGACCTTTCTGACATAATGTGGCAACCCTGATTCTGTGCAGAAATTAACTCAGAAAGCGAGCCACAGCTCAATCTCTGCTCCAGCAGTTTCTGTTGAGAATATGATTTGGCTGTCTTAGGGTGAGTGTTAGACCCAGCCTGCTGCAGGTGACGCCTGTTTGAACTTTCGCGCCGAGCCGAGCTCTTCTACGGGCTTCGTTTCCATTCCGAACAACAACTCCATTCGGGGCGATCAATCTCTCGCTAATTCATGGCGCGGCTTATGAATGTTTCATTAGCGGTGTGGCGGGGCGGGGCGTGGCGTGGCGTGGCGGGGCCTGACGCAGAAGTGGCCCTCCTCCTGGTGACGACCACTTAGCGACCAGGCTCTCCCGACGCGCGCGCTCTCTCCGCGTGCACGTGCGTCGCGACGCCCTGCGACGCCTCTGCCCTGACTCGCGAGCCGAGGCGTGGCGTGGCGTGGCGTGGCGTGGCGTGGCGTGGCGTGGCGTGGCGTAGAGTTGCGGTGGGATTCTCTCACATTTTATGGCCTCCTCTCAGGATTCGATAATGAGTGGTGAGTGGTGGTGAGTCCATAACGCGGGTGTAACATTATGTCCGTACTCCGGCGGGAAGCCCCCCACCAGCTCACCGCGAGCTCTCTGTTCTCAGCGGCTAGCGGCTGCCAAGCCCACTGGCGACTCTCTTCTTCTTCTTCTTCTTCTTCTTCTTCTTCCAGGCTCTCTATCTGTACCCCGATACACGTCCCTGCCCCTGCCGCTGAAGCCATCGACATAGTCAGCAACCAACCCGATCGCGACTTTAAGACTCGACGTCAGGAAACAAATTAATTCAATACTTGGAATACCGTGAGATGGAAGCTATTTATTCTGAAGAGACTATCGAGCTTGTGCTCAGAGGATGCATAAAGAATGCCATTTCTAACCGCTCAGCCGCGCGGGCCGCTACGGCGAGGCGGACTCCGTCACATGTCACGTGGACCCCGCGCTTGGTTTATCTGATGAAATTTATCCTCGATCACCCTGTGTTCCCAGAGGAGTGGATTCCGTCCTGAGCCTGGCTAGCCTCACTGTACTAATGAGACTGGGCCAGAGATTCCATGCCAATTCCCGATAAATCCTAATGAAGTCCGGCCGGCGGTGTGTCGTGAATGAGGCAATGGATACAACGACCTCCCTAAGTAGGAGGAAGGAGGTAAACAAACCTACTCGGAGCACAGCTGTATCACGCTTTGAAACATTATCAACTTTGTAAATTTGTTGGGTGTTTAACAGAACTTCTAATACGCTTCCATAGACTCTAAAGTCTAGTAACTTTTTTGTTCGGACTTTTAACAATTTTAAACATAACGAGAAATAGTGACAAATTTGTTCTAGTTAATCACACAATTTTCACGAAATTTTTCTACGTTGTTTCAAAATTGTTACTAATTCTAGCTATGCATAAAATTGTTCTAAGTCCGAACAAAAAAGTAGCTAGATATTTACAGTGTAAGCGAGCTTCGCGCGGCGTATCGCACTGTGAAATGCCGCTATGGAAGGTCTGCGGCAGGGTCTGCCGGGGGGCGGCCGGGGGTCTGCCGGGGGGCGGCCGGGGGGCGGCCGGGGGGCGGCCGGGGGGCGGCCGGGGGGCGGCACTGCTGGTCCGGCCCCGCTGTCCTGTCCTGCTCGGCTGGACGTATCGAACTAATACTCGCCAGGAATGCGCTCAGCGCCGCTCAGCTCGCCCGCCCCGAGAAGGGCGCAAATCGGCGTTGCGAACATTAATCATCCTTGATTTGCTGCATTTACGTCCCTGACGGGGGGCTCATCGCTAACGACGTCCAATGCAAATAATAATGTCGGCCTGCCGAATAAAGCGTTTCGGCCCGGCCAGGCCCCGCCCCGCCCCGCCCCGCCCCGCCCCGCCCCGCCCCGCCCCGCCCCGCCCCGCCCCGCCCCGCCCCTGAGCTGGACCAGGTCCATCCTTCACTCGCGGCTTATCGTTCAGGACTCACTCGTCACCTCACATCCACAGATCAATTCTCATTACATGAGCCGTACATACATTACGCGGCTCGCCCTCCGAGGACTCGAGGGTCCAAGGTTCGAGATCACAGCATCCAAACCCTTCGTTAGGCGGGCACCCCTGATCGCCTAAGTCAAAGGATGGAACTCTACGTATAGCTTCTGTGCACGTAACCAGACATTCCAGAATATTTCAACTACAGTATCCCAAATTTTCGCAGATGTTTCGAAATTTGCCTGAATTTTTTTTTACTATAACCTTGTGCCACCATTTTCTCTAAAATATTCAAAATATTCCGTTATAATGCATGGACTCCACGTACACCAAATTGCTTGAGTGGTACATCCTTGGCCGAGGTTCATATTTCCCGCAGCTCGAATATAATGAATTGGCTGTGAATAAATTTGTTCCCCGTCACATTACTCTTCCGGAAACCGTTTCAGAGGAAGGGGTGAGAGTGGGAACGGAAGGGGGAGGGGGAGGGGGGCACAGTGCGTCGCAGCACAGCAAGGCCGTCGCGTCGCAATAAGGGCTGACGACCACCCCGCCCCGCCCCCCGCGAGGCCCTGTCCCTGGCCACCAACAGGCTACCGCACCGCGAGCCGCGGCGCCGGAAGTGGCCATGTCGCGTTATCGCCATGTCCGCCGGCCAAAGTGGCTGCCTTCCTGCGGCTAGCTCGCCTCGGGCAGGGGCGGAACAGGAGCGACCGGCTGGGGGGGCGCTTCCCACGAGGATACGAGCCCGCTCATTACCAGATATGTTATGTGCACTATAGGCCGCCGGGCCGAGCCGAGCCGAGCCGAGCCGAGCCGAGCCGAGCATGGCCGAGCGGTGCGACAACAGCACATCCGTAGATAGCAGGGAATGCCCTCACTCAGTCTTCCCTGACAGGTGAAAATGGGCAACCCGCCCCGCCCCGCCCCGCCTCGCCTTCCCTTCGCAGGTGCACTCACATCGCGCCGGGCGCCGTCAAAAGGCCCCCAGCAGCTCCATTTCGTTTGCTGTCGTCGGCATACTTCGCCTGACTGGCCGGCGCGGCGCGGCGAGGCAGCAGGCTGGCTGATCTCTCCCCACGTGAGGTGTGTGCGAGAGTAGCCATTACAGGGGAAACTGACCTTTCAGAATACCGAGAGCAAGGCAGTGGAGGGGGTGGAATCTGCCCCCCCCCCCCACCCCGCCCTTGCCACTCGCATGGAAAAAACAAATAAAAACAGTTTCTGATAGTGAAGCAACCCAACCTAGAAGCCAAGTAAATATTTCTGAGCGACATCTGGAAATTATTCAAAAACGCGTTTCGCTGCCTTCTGTGATCATTTTGTCATAGGTGCCAAAATGACCCCCAATCTCAATCCAGAAACCAAGATTAGAACTGTATTCTTGATTTGTCCAGAGTCGCCTCGCAATCTGTGTTTTGGTATTCCTGTGCGCGGTCCTCGCGGTTCCCGATGCCGACCCTCTGGGACGCGGATGAGGAGTCTACGCGGCTCATCTCCCTGGCACCAGGAGAGGATGACAGGACAGGTGAGAAGAATGAAGTGTGGGAGGCGCGAAAGGGCGGCTGGCAGAGCGTTCAAAGTGCGCGCGCAATTTCTCATTTTCTTATGTTTATTGCGGTCGAGCGGCTGTCCCCCACCCCCCGCCGCGATCCCCCCCGCGCGGCCCGCCGCGCTGCCCCGGGCGGTCTGCCCCGCCCACTTGATGGGATAATGCGCCCCTCGCCCCCCCCCCTTCCCCTCTATTCTTTGATTATTAGGCTAAATAAAACAAAGTTTACAAGGAGGTAGGCATTTCATATGCTGCGCAGCGCGTACGAGCGGCAGTGTTATCCTCTTGAGGTAATTGGACCTAAAGCTTGTTGCAGAGCGCGTCAGTCCGGACCAGGAAGAGGCGGTGGGGAGGTAGGGGGAAGGGGAGGGGGAGGGGGAAATTAATCTAAGGCTCGTCTAGACGAGGCATGCGCAGTCTCATTGTGGGCAACTCAACGAGTGCCGCGGAGCCGAGCCGAGCCGAGCCGAGCTCCCGTGATGCCACGCGATAAAGCTGGGCGTAACTGTTGCAAGTGGCCATCAGCGCTGAGATACATCACACCGCGGTGTAATTCATAGGCCATGCCTGGCAGCGCTATCGCCGGCCAGCCGGACACCGGGCGCGCGAAATTCGCGTGACCTATAACTGCTCCGCGACCTGGTATACTCGCTCTGGCGATACGCCCTGATGTTTATGAATGAACGACTGAGTTACTACTGCTCCTCAAGTAGTACTCCATCTCCCGCCGCCAGAGCGCGCCATTCGTCTGTCGCTCCACCGGACTGAACGGCGCTACGCTTGTAAATCTTTCCAATTTCGCGGACAGTGTCCTGAAGTATGACAAACAAGGTACCGATACCCGTGTGAGTCTCGAAGTACCCGTTTAGTTCGGCGTGTCCGTGGCGGCGCGCCCCCCGGCAGATACGAGCAGATTCCCGTCTTCAACGCCTCTGACGAGCCGACGACAGGCGAAACCCACAGGGCCTCGTAAAACGGCGCTGTTACCTTCATTTAGAACAAATAGTAGTAAATAGTAGTAAAAAGTTGGCGGTATCGCCTGCATCTCAATCCATCATAAAGAGGCCGTAAAGGTGGCAGTAAAGTCGAGCCTCACCCCGGGTACCGCGCCGGGTACCGCGCCGGGCAACCCACCGCGCAGGGTACCTACCATGCCGGGCACCCAACGCGGGACTCGTTAGCGAGGGGGAGGGAAGGGGCCAAGTGAGAGGGAGGGAGGGAGTGAAAGAGAAGAGGCGGGGGAGGGCGGAGGGGTGGGGGAGCACACCTGTGGCCGTACAGTACTTACTGTGCCGTACGCGGCCCGGCCCAGCCCGGCCCGACCTGAACCAGGATGCACACCCTGCGCCAAGTCGAGTCCTAAGCGAAGCCGAACGAAGCCAAGCGAGCTCGAGCTGCAACGAGCGGGTCGAGCCGAGCCGAGCCGAGCCGAGCCGAGCCGAGCCGAGCCGAGCCTAAGAGTGCGGTGATTATTCACACTCAGCCTTTCCTACTCAATACAAAGTCCGTTATAGCAAGTCAGGTCGGAGGGCTGAGAGAGACTCACTCTGCAAAAATCAGTTCCTCGATTTAAAGGAAAATTGCCATGCTTGCACGCTAAATGGTTGCGTACAATTTCGTGCGCAAGCTGCGCTCTGTTTTAAACAAGCACACCTTGCGCTGCAATTTGTACGCGACTGCGTACAAATATGTGCACAGTTGCGTACAAATTTGTGCGCAGCGTCGTGCGCAAGCTGCGTTTGTTTAAAACAGAGCGCAGCTGCGCACAAAATTGTTCGCAGTCATTTAGTGTGTGGGTGGCAGCCCATCGTTTTACGTTAGGGCACTACCTCGGGAGTAAAGCCTCCCCTTCCTGAGCTCAGTAAGCCATGCCATTCATTAGCAATGAAGTCACTTGCGTGCGGAGTATAGCCACAAACCAGCCTGCGCAGCCTAGCAGGGGAGGAAGGAGCTGATACAGTAGCTGATGGCTCGTTGCAAAGTCAGTGTGGATGGCTCATTCCAGGCACTTCCCCGTCGTAACGAGTCTGGGAACTCGTCGGCGATGCCCGGGGCCCCGCCGAGGGCCCCGCCGCGCCGAGGGCCCCGCCGAGCAGGGCCCGGCCGGTGCCAGCCACATCCCAGTCTGTTTGCAGGGTAAGCAAGGAGAGTCCTTCTCCGTCCAATGCAGCTGCCAGTAATTGCTGGCCAGGACGCCTGCAAAGATGTCGGCTGCGTTTTCGCCTGGGTGTATACTCCTAAACTGGGTCAGGCCCCCGACTGGCAATCCGCGATAGCGGCTCGTCTGCGAGACTCCGCAAACCGTCACCAGCCTCCCGCGGACCGAGGGCC
>CABIKL010003668.1:0-10634 GCA_902196195.1 Aptinothrips rufus | reverse complement strand
CTTCCCCCCCCCCCCTTCCCCCCCCCCCTTTCCCCGTCCCCCTGTCGTATTCCGTACGACGCGGGTGACCTTGGCAGGAGACTGTTAACTCGTGATTGGAGCTGTTTATCTTGCATTCCTCTCGGCGCAGATCCTCCTCCGGTCTGGGCTCGGGCTTCAGCGAGGCCTTCAGCAGGCGAGCGAGGCGGGGCGGGGCGGGGCGGGGCGGGGTGGGGCGGGGCGGGGCGGCCGGTGAGTAATGCTGTAATGGAGTCGCGCGATGTTGTATCGGTGGCCGCTCCACTCCGAGCAGCGCTGTGATCATGGTGTAGCGCGGCTTCAGAACGGAAATGGTGGAAGATGGCACGCCGCGATAACAGCCTGATCGGCCACCCCTTCTCGCCAGCACTGCCTCTGGATGGCATCTCACTTTTAAAAATATCCCTCGGTTGGCAGAAGTGGTTGTCCTCCAGCTCGCTCTGCTTTCTGTTTAAATTTTCTTTGATTTTACGTGTTGTTGCGAAATAGGTTTATATGCCACATTTTCCATAGTTTAGTGGTGGATATTTTTAGCCAACAACAGATCTCGGCGCCGAGAAAATTATCGACAATGATCAGGT
Organism: Aptinothrips rufus; assembly: GCA_902196195.1. Taxonomy (NCBI): domain Eukaryota; kingdom Metazoa; phylum Arthropoda; class Insecta; order Thysanoptera; family Thripidae; genus Aptinothrips; species Aptinothrips rufus. Next base: position 10,035 of record CABIKL010003668.1, on the reverse strand, counting down.
AAAATCGGAAAACGCCGAGATCTTTCGCGATTTCGATGGGTAGAGCGGTGCAATCCTCCTTAGCATATGAAAAACTGCCTGATTATACAGTAAGCTTTTCACGAAATAGACAAATATTCTTGAATATAGACTGAAACGTGAATGGACGCGTGCCGAATATTACAATAAGCTTTTCGAAAAATAGACAAAATATTCTTGAATATGAACTGAAACATGAATGAGTGAAACGAATATGGGTGAATTTAGCGAATATTGCCGAATATCGCTTGAGTATGGTGATTACCGTCACGTACGTACAGTGAATGTTCGAAGTGGACTGACGATCCTCGTTATAATTTCTTCAACTGTTTCCACGACGGTGCGAATAATTTGACAGTATTTTTGTACAAAGTCAATGCTGCAGCCAGGGAGGCAGGTGGCACTAATGATATACATGCGGTCGGTTCATGTCCAACGCTGCATCAATTTTTCATTCGCTTCAGCGTCAAACTTGCCATCGCTAATGCACTGTAAAGTGGCATGCCGCCGACAAAATATTTTAGCGGTCCTCACCGGCCGGATGGGTATCAAACGATGCTCTGAATAGCAGCGCCGTCATGCTTTCCTTTCCAGAGAATGCAAGCGTCCGCAGTGGGAGTGAAGCGCCTCGCTTCGCGTGGGAGCAGTTGCCGCGAGATGACAGCAGACCGGAATGTAAAGAGTCGGAGTCTATTCGGCGGGCGCGGGCCGCGCGGCGCCATCAGAACTCACATTCTGCATCGTCCCTTGTTGCGCGGGAGTAGAGCTGGCAGCGGGGCGCGCGGGGCGCAGCCCGAAGAGGAAGTTGTTTAGGGGGAAGTTCGCAACGTATTGACGGCCCTCTCTCTCTTTCTCGCTCTCTCTTTCCCTCTCGTAGCGGCGGCAATCCCGGACAACTGTCTCGCTCTGCCCCGCCCCGCCCCTCCCCTCGCCTGCACCACCTCTTCCTGGTGACCTCTCCTGCAGCGTAGACCTCTCTCTCTCTCTCTCTCCCTCTCTCTCCCTCTCCCAGATGGCTGTCCTGTCCCCGGCGAGAAAACGCCACCAATCTGTCCTTGCCGCCCGAGACCCGGTAGGGGAAGGGAAGGAAGAGGGAGACAGACGCCTCGGGCAAATGGCAGATAAACCACGACTATCCGGGCCCCGGCCCCACCCCCACCCCCGCCCCTCACCCCCACCCACCCCCTCCCTCGGCTGCAGCGCCCTCGCCTCGCACCTGAGGCTCATAAGGCCACCATAAGCCACGCGTCAACCGCGGGGATGGACACGAGAGGCCGGGCTCAGGGTCGTGGCGGGGCCGGGCGTGGCGTGGCGTGGCGGGGCGGGGCGGGCCGGGGCGGTGCGGGGCGGTGCGGGGCGGGGCGGGGCCAAGCTGCCGTCACTCGTGGCTCGGCGTGCATCTCGACAGCAGGTGCGTTAGAGAAGAGGACGCCCTGCTGACGGGGAGTAGGGCGAGTGTCAATCCGAGCAGGGAATCGGAAGAGGAATGGGAGTGGGCCTCAGGGCAGTCCAGGCCAGCAGCAGCCACACTCCGCGCTGTATCGTCGCCTGGAGAGGAGTGGAGTGGACAAGACTACTCACAGTGAGACGGACTGCCCACCCAACCCCGCCACGCCCCGCCACGCCCCGCCACGCCCCGCCACGCTATGTTGGCCGCATGGCTGGCACGAGCATTGAGACATGGGACGGTGGTCTCCGACACTGGACCGCCACCCCACCCCACCCAACCCGACTCCACCCCTTTTCCAGTAGTTGAGCAGTAGTAAGCAGCGTGTCGCAGACTGGACGTTTTTGACCTCTCAAGTAAACACCCTCAGATATTTAATATTTAAATTTTCGTCGTTATAGTCTACTCATGTGGAGTCGCTTTGCTCTGGTCAAAAATATCAGTCGTAGATAATTTGCTCCAGTACAAACAACGAACATGGGGACAGTCACGGCACAGAGCAGCAACTGCGGCCAGTGCCAGCCTTATTAATCCTAAAGTGACTTACAGACGGCGTCAGTCAGAGGTCAAGTTTGCGTGAAGCCTGGAGCAATTGGTCGCGGAGAGTCGGCAGCTCTTTGATTTGCTTCCCAGCCGGCTGAGGCAGCGACGTGGTGTGGCGTGGCGTGGCGTGGCGTGCACTGACTTTGTAATCACTCCGAGTGTCTGTGCTCTGCAATATATTCCGTCGGTCCGTCCCGTCCCTCGGCGACCCGATTGGAAATGAGAGCTTGAGGGACCCTGCTTATGATTCCGTCGTGAAACCCGGACTAGCCAGGCGGGGAGGGGCGGGGCGTGGCGGGGCGGGGCAGTAAACCACCCGCAGCGTTCATCTTCCTCGCTCGTGTAGCCGGCGGCTACCCTAGCGTTGGTAGCGCCGCTGGTAGCAGCCCTTGTCCTGGACTCTTGTCGGACTTGGCGCCAAATCTCATCTTCAAGTTTGACGGGCCGAGGAACACGAGCGGAACTCTGTAGGACGAACCGTTCATAGAATCTGGGGAATATATCATGACATGGCATGGCAAGGACGGAAGGACGACCCAGCGAGATTCATTCGCTCGCTGCTGAACTCTAGGCAGGACTGACCCCGTGGCCGAGACGACATCGATTCGATATCGTTTCTATGCAAATCATGAAATTATGAGAAATGTTTCCCCGAAACGTTGTCGTAACTAAAGTTATTCTTCTTGACTTTGAAATATTTCATAAAACAATGAAATATTGGAATTTTGCACACAAAAAAAATGTTTTATGAAAATGATACGTGAAATACTCTTATATTTTTACGAAGTATTTCACGGTTTCATAAACAAATTCAAATGTTAAGAACTGTAATCGGAACGAAACGACATCGAATCAACGAAATTTGCATCCAATGGACGTCGGTTCAAAGCCAATTTCTGATATAATAGTGGAGCAGTGTGTGGCCTGGTGTGGCCTGGTGTGGCGTGGCGTGGCGTGGCGCGACGTGACGTGGCGGGGCAGGGCAGGGCGGGGAGGAGCGGTGCGGTGCGGTGCGGGGCGGGGCGGTGCTTGTACGCGCAAACTGTAGTCTATCACACCGCGCTGCCACGCTGTCGACTGAGAGATGAGCGGCGGTGTACATGTCAGACACTGCGTGTCCATCAGTTATTTATGTGTGCTCGTACTTTATCTCCCCGAACCGGTACCATTAGTGTCTTTTCCCCATCACCTAATTCATTCCGACCGCGTTTATGCTTTCTGCTACAGACACCACTTGCTTGCTTGCTTTGCTTGTCTTTTCAGTGTGATGGCTCCACGTGTCAGACGCGAGAGTTATGATGGGCCACCCCTCATGGCAGCCATCGCTATAGAGGTCACGTGATTTCTCTCTCTCTCTCTCTCTCTCTCTCTCTCTCTCTCTCTCTCTCTCTCTCTCTCTCTCTCTCCCCCCCTCTCTCCCCCTCTTGATTATAGAACTTCTCTCTTTTCAGGCTCTCTGATGGCGGCGACTCGCAGTGTCCTCCTGTCTTTCTCCGCATGATACACCTCAGAAGCAGTGGGATCTGCAACGGTCGGGTCAAACATCAGAAATCGACGCGGCACGGTTCCGCATATGGGCAGGACAACGGCAGCCGTGACAGGATAGGACAACGGCAGCCGTGACAGGATTCTCTCTCGCACCGGACGACCCCACCGTTGCAGCCCTTTGATCAGAGGTGTGGCTCGTCCGACCGGCTGCTTGTTTCTGCTGGCTCATCCAGACCGGAGTACCAGGTCAGGGGTGAGTGATATTTTTCATCTTTTAGAAGGTTATGGAACCAATCTTTTTTCATTAGCTGCGACAGCCACGATAATGGTCAATTCTTCAACGTCATATTTGCCGGAATGGTCCCGTCGGAATTGGGATAAATGATAGAATGCGGTGGGTAATTAGCGATGCGACTCACCTGTTCCGAGGGCCAGGAGCAGCAGTAGCAGCGGGAGGTGAGGCGGCCGGGGCTGCCCCATGCTGGCGCGGCGTGGCGTGGCGCGGCGCGGCGGGGCTAGGGCCGGCTGGCGCGTCGTCTGGGCCGCGGCTCAGCCGCAGGCCTCACCATGGCGTCGCGGGGGCGGCGTCAGCATAGCTAGTGCGCCCCTCGCCAAGCTCGCGGCCGCATGGTGGGGCGCGGCGGGGCGTGGCGGGGCGCGGCGGGGCGCGGCGGGGCGCGGCGGGGCGCGGCGGGGCGCGGCGGGGCGCGGCGGGGCGGGGCGCGGCGATGCTGGGTGTTCGAACCCCTCTGTCCGCATTCGATTAGCAAGGCAAATATTACATTGGCGCGGAGCCGCGTCGGAGACCGGCTGACGGGGCGCGGCGGCGTGGCGGGGCGGGGCGGGGCGGGGCGGGGCGGGGCGGGGTGGGGTGGGGCGGGCCTGTATGAAGGATGGTGCAGACGGCGGCTTCGCTGTGCTCCGACCGCCACAGAGCTGCAACACAGAGACACGGCAACATCAGACAAGGGTATACTGTACACATCACTCTTCACGGCCAACGACCATAGCGACATGAAACATTCTTCCTCCTTTTCTGTATGCAGAATCATCTCCCATGCATTGCGCTCCGCAGGACGCGACCCTTCCAACACAACCAACCGGTTCATCGAACATCTTAGCATTCAGATCCCTCCCTCGCACAGAGAATGCACTCGAGATACAAAAAAAAATAAACACAAGGACATGCGTAGTTTTCTTTCAAAAATAGGATTGTAATCGGAAATTGCAGTAACTTGGTAGTACAATATCTTTGAGCAATAGAAATGAAAAAATTTCAAAAAAAATTTAACGATTTTTTCGTCTGAGAAAATACATAACGAGTCAATATTTGTTTGTATTTTTGGTGTTACTTGCACGCTGGGTTTTCTGTCGTCTCGAAGTCTCAAAAGACCACGTAGGTAGAAAAGGTCTGGGCGTCGTGGCGTCGACGTCGATGTTCTTACTGTGCGTCTCACCAGAATCAACCCAGATACCGCAGTAATAAAATGCTAATGCTTTCCTGATCCCTTAGAATTAATCCAGGTACTGGAGAGAGAGAGAGCGGGGGGAGGGGGAGGCTGGTTGGAACATGTGTTCCTGCCGTGTGGCGGTAGCAATGACAAGGTAAGTTAGCACTTCGTGAAATGTGCCGAGCAGAACGCCATAGCGAAACATAGGAGCGTACAGGGAAGAGGGAAAGATAGAGACACGGGCGGGAACAAACTCCGCAGCTGGGGAGTCCACTCAACAGAAAATTTCAGTTTCTCTTTATTTCGGGGGCAGCATTCTTTTTCCCTACAGAAGTTGACGTCTTAGGGTTGGGTTGGATTGTCGAGTAGCGATGCGACGGAACAACAACTAACATCAGCCGAGCCATCAGCCGATCTCGGAGAACTGACGATAACGAACAGAGCACCCCGCAGATAAAAACAGACAAGTTCTGCAATCCACTCCGATTTCGTAACTCCCGAGACGCCTTCTGGCGACCTGTCCTCGTATTTCGGCCCTTTTCTTCTGATCGAGAGGTGATTGTTCGACAGATAGTCGGGCAGTACGCCGCTCGAAGGTCTTGTTTGGCGACCCGTAACCGCAAACCTCCCTGAAGTTCCCGCCGGGAGCCGCGGAGCAGAGGGAAGGGATGGGGAGAGGCGCGGCAAGTTAGAGGGCCCAAGTGACTGCCCAAGCCAGAGCAGACAAGGGCTAGGGTAGGCCACGCCCATTCGGAACGCGTAGCCTACAAGCTGTCATAGCACGCCAAGCACGTTCCTGACTGGGGCGGGGCGGGACGGGGTGGGCTGGGCCGGTGGTCCTCTCCAGGACTCACTGGAGTCCAGGATACGATGTGAGACATGAGGGAAGGACACGAGCTCGTGCGAACTTCACAGCCAGTCAAATAAAGGTACTCTGTGTCTGTCAAACTTTGACATTTGTCTTGGACAACAAAACTAGACCACGGCCCTATTTCCGGCCACCGGTCCTGATTCCAGCCACCCCCTTTAAACTGCTCGTAGACTTACTTCAGGTCCTAGGCGACAAAAATATAAACAATTGACAATGTGAACCTTCAAATTCTAGTGTCGTTTGGAACCGAGAGTTGCCTGCAACCGATTTAAAGGGGTGGCTCGAATTAGGGCCAGAGGCCCAAAGTAGGGCCATTACTCTAGCAGTCCCTCTGTTTCGCAATAAAGCACGACAAATTTTGGAAATATTCTTGTTTTTCATTTTTGTTTCTAAAAAAACAAAGCGCTTTACAAAATCGCTGACATAAACTATTTTTTTTTTTTTTTTTTTACGTTCCCACTTCGGGAATAATCGGATCGGCGATCCGTACTTTGCCTCACAGCAGTAGGGCCCTTTTAACTCGCGGGCTGAACAGGCGTCTCGGTCAGAAGCGGCGTGTCTCTCACCCGCTGGGCAGGGCGGGGCGGGGCGGGGTGGGGCGGGGTGGGGCGGGGCGCAAGGAGGAGAACCAGCAGCTGGCGAACCAGAGCAAATGGAGGGCCACCTCTTTTCACGGAGAGGAAGGAAAGCAAACAAGCTTCGTTCTATCTGTTGACGGGGCCCCACGGGGCGGTACCGGATACCCCTCGGCGCTGATATTCCACGAGGAGGAGTGCGGTGCATGGGGATCGCTAAAGACTAATTAGCGAGGTACAGGTCAAATTAATTGGCCTGAGTCTGAAGCCTTGGCCGGGCCTAGGGCGCGCGCTGCGTCGGGGATGGGTTTATTTCAGCGAGAATGGTCAGCGTGAGCAGGGATAGGCGGGGGTGGAGAACCCCGGGGGCTTCCCCAGTTGTTATCCTTCGCAGCCGAAATAGGTCCGTAGCGACAGCTGAGGCGAGCTTCAGCCATTCTCGAAAAAAGGGAAAAAAAGAGGGAAAACTTTAAAAAAAAAACTGGGATATTATTTTTTGTGTCTACACAACCAAAAACCAACCCCATTTTTTTTTATTTTTTTTAAAATTGCTTTTGGAAAAACGTTTATGAATCAGAGCACGGAGAGTCGGAGAATGAGACCGCTTGCTCCACGTCGCACCTCGAGCGTGGAGACACGCTGTGCTCTTCGTTTGAGTGAGATCATAGCGATAATTGCCACCTTCCACTCCGACAGACAAAGCTACGCGCTCCAGCGTTCCATCCATTTCAGAAACATGGGATAACGCCGTGATGTTGACACTCGAGCTGTATTTCGCGAGTCGGCTCCCCCACCTTCCACTCCCACTGGTACCACCCATTACCGCCAGCGTCGGATCGACCGCCATGTTATCGTTAACACGCAAAAAAACGGATTGCTGAAATAGCTCCAGCAAGAACTTTTTGCTAAAAAAAAAAGCAAAAGTATTTGCTGACGAAGCAATCAGGTTTGCTGCGACAGCAATACATTTGCTGTTGGTGCAAATTTTACTTGCTCTTCCAGCAAAACAGTTCTGCAGGAGCTGTTTCAGCAGTTAACTTGCTGCCCTGCAAGTTCTTTTTCTCCGTGAATTCGAATGCTTTGGCGCCAGGCTGCGCAGGTGTGCCGTGAACACCGAAAAACCAAAACCCAGATTCTGGGCCAATTTAAACCAGATAACAGGGGGAAAAAAAAGTATTTTTATGTCGCTTTCAGACTTGTTCCAAAAGTCGTTTCGTAACTTCGTAGCCAAAAATATTTTTATATTTCTTATCTGTGCATGTATTACTGGAGTTCTCTCGGACGTTGGCTGTAATTCAGGTTGGAGATGGGTTTCATCACGACATAGATTAGTCTGATTCACAAAAAGGCCCTTTGAAACACGCCTGGGGAGGATTTCCCCACCTCGTCCTATCCCGGCCGGCAGCGTGGAATATAGTCTCTCGACATCAAAGTACAAGCCTTGCGGAATAATTTTAGTGCGCATGTCGATTTCACGTTTCAACGTCTCGCCTAGTGCTGCGATCCAGGGAAGCGGCACGGAAGTATTCTGGGGCAGCACTTTAACAGTCCGACAAGTAATAAAACAGCTGGCGGGGCGGGGCGTGCACGGCGGGGCGGGGCGGGGCCGGGCGGCGCGTGGCGGGGCGGGGCGGGACAGGGCGCGGTGTGCAAAGTGCAGCTGGACAAGAAATTAAAAAAAAAAAAAAATGGTTTCTTTTCAATATGAGCAAGACTGGGTTAAATTTTTGGAAGAATTATTAATATTTAGTATTTTGTTAATAGTAATGTCAGCTTCCATTTCACTAAAAGTTAACCTCGACAGATTTCTGAAAATTTCCATCACGACGCTTTAATTACTCGACGGTCCTAGGAGTAGGAAGCGAGAAAAAAAAATGAAATTTGCAAAGAAGAGATGAATTCTCAACAAGCAAATTAACACTCCACATCTCATTTACGGCGACAAAAATGGCAAACAGACCCGCCTGCTGGGTACGTAAATATAAGAGGAAACTGCCGCCTGCTTTGCCGCGCCACATTAAGTACGAGCGCGAAAAAAAGAAGAAAGAAACAAGGCGAGAAGGAAGCGATACATCGCGTGGCATCGCGAAGAGGAGGCGCGGACCGACGACTTGTGTGCTTCGAACTTCCCCTAGTGCATCAGGCAATACCAGCAAACGAAGATTCCGCAAGCGTAATACAGAGAAAACTAATGAAGTACGCTACGTAATAGGCCTTTTGCTCTCTCTCTCTCTCTCTCTCTCTCTCTCTCTCTCTCTCTCTCTCTCTCTCTCTCTCTCTCTCTTTCTCTCTCGTTTTAGACATATGTTTAGTTTTATGTTTTCATATTAGTTTTTGGTATAATTTTCAAGATTAGTATGCCTATGCATTGTTCAGATGTAAAACAAAGGCCAAATCATTCAATCAATCAATCAAAATCCCTCTCTCCCTCTCACACTTCCGGAATCTCCTTCGCACTATACTGCACTGTTTAACAAATTAGTGTAAATTTCAAACAAAACTCACGGCGCCTAATCCATCGTAAATTTCCAAGATTTCAGGCGACTCGATTTGTAGCCTATCGGGGCACCTACCGCTTTGAACTGCCGAGTACACACATACTGGGCACTGGGCTCTTTTGGGGATCTGCCGGGCTCAGCCCACACAGACCAGCCGGACGACATTGCGAAACGTAGGTTCTACACAGATGCTCCATAACATAACGTGTACTGTGTCGACACCGCACCACAGGAAGATTCCCCCTGGCCGGGCGCGGTCACCTTCATACATACATTCACAGACAGACGGAGCGGGGCGGGACGAAATGTCAACATGTATAGCTTCCTGTATCCACAACGCTGAGAGTATTATATGCCGGACGTAAATGTCAAGCACGAAGCACGAAAGAAATTGAAAAACAAAATTGAAATTGAAAAAAAAAAATACAACTAAAAGTCAAAATTTGGGATAAAATTACGTATTACAGTCGTTGCAAACTCGGAATAAGTACTGCAGCAAGTCTCCCAACTCCATTTTAGCTGAATTTATTCCATGGTATTGCTTTTTTTCCTCCAGTCCTTCTCCTTGCAGTGTCGCAGTTCGACTTCCGCCGCCTCTTTTCTTTTCTCCCAGGCTGTGCTCCCGGCTCCTCGTGGTGTGACCTCGAAAAGTTGAATTTGTTCCCAAATCACATTAGGGACGTGCTTCAAAGGGCCGCTGTCACGCCCCCCCCCCCCCCCCCCCCCCCCCCCCCCCTCCTCCTCCCCCACGTCCATCCCCCGCGCCTCGGCACGCAGCAGCAGGGCCCATGGCACGGCGCGTTATCGACGCCCAGCGACGCCTGGTGACTCCCAGCGACGCCTCATGACGTCGTCGCGACGCCAATACGAAGCCAGGGCTAAGACTCTGCCGACTGGCTGGGCAGTAAAAACGACGCCCGAGCACCGCTGAATTTGCCCGCAGCCCGCACGACGTATACAGGTTGGCTGGACAGCGCCGTGAAATATTTTGGTTATAGTATCCCGCCACGTACGCCCACGCCCGCCCGCCCGCTCACCCGCTCGCCTGCTGTCACCGGGCTAGTTTCACTTCAAGATTTCACGGCGCTGGCCAGCTACCCTGTATATATATATATTCGAAGTTCATTCTGAAGCATTTTGTTTT